>JAOYSI010001683.1:0-16851 GCA_025775065.1 Hiodon alosoides | reverse complement strand
TCTTGTAGAAAGCCTTCCCAGAAGAGTGGAAGCTGTTATAGCTGCAAAGGGGGGACCAACTCGATATTAATGCCTTTAGATTTAGAATAGGAAGTCATAAAAGCTCCTTTTAATGTGGTGTAATGTGTAGGTGTCCCAATAATTTTGTCTATATAGTGTACATGGAGAGGCGTATGCCTTTTTATTTTTCGCAAATTTAATCAATTTAAACAACTGCAAAGAAAATACACACTAATAATAATGTGGACAAATAGAATTTTTTTTTAAACTACTGCCTTATTTTAAGGATGATTTTCTCCCAGCCCTCTCACTGATCTGTATAGGACATGACGGCACCACAAGGTAGGAAGCGTTCCATTCAAACTCCATTCCATTGTTCTGTGTCATCAATTTCAGAATCTCAGTAGAATTTATGTTATGAATATGTAGTGGGAATTTACCAGTGTATATTTACATTAAAAACTTTGTGTGCAAGTTCTATTGGTCAGTCTTACTCTTTATTAGCTTCTGTATCTAAAATATATATTAAAATAATTTTTATATAGTACAATGTATTCTACCTTATATGTAAATTTCAGGAAGGCACCATTCACCACCATACATAAATGCAAGTGTAAGTGTTTGAACTTTTAAAATCCCATTCATTTTAATTTAATTTTTTGTAGCTATACCCTAGTACTCTTTAACCTCAAATATAAAAAATGTGTCTTTCACCAATGCCACATATAATAGCTTATTGGAAAGAAGACAAATTAATCTTGAATTTAAGATTAGTTTGATCTGGGCGCCACAAGGCACAACTGTCTATTATGTTACAAGTGTATTTGTTTAAAATTTTTAAATTTTTTAGCAGTTAGCAGATGATGGTGATTAAAAAAGGGGAAGAGTCAATTTTTCTCGGTGCCACTGGGTGAGATTGAACCCTGCTGCTCAGAACATGCTCTGTGAATGTTCCAATTTGTTTGCTATTGCCTCGTGCTACAGTTCCAGCAATTCCAGAGATATTTGGCAGTTTGTCGGCAGAGCCCAAAATCGATACCGTTCTATTGTCCACCGTACTTATAATGGAAACCTCCCTTTCAGAGAAAACTAAAATTAAACATCTTTACAAACCTTATATAAACAAACGCACCACACAGCCATCAACCCTCCAATCTACCCTTCTCCCTCATACAGCCTCTCCTGGGTCTTTTAAAATAAAATAAAAAATTGTAGGCACCTGATTTCGGTTACCATTAGTGGGACTACACTCAGGTAAACAACAAGGTCCTTTTCAGGGGCGTAAAAGTCTCATGCCTGGATATTGATAATAAACTATTTCTACTGTTAGAACTCAGACGGCAAGAGTCGATAACCCAAGTGCGGAATTTTAGGGAAATATTAAATACAAATACAAACACAAATCCAGGGGCAGGCAAAAGGGTCAAATACCGGTAAACAGGGCAAGGCAGAAAATCCAAGGGTTAAGCAAAGGTTGTAACACAATAGGTCTGCATGCATAAACTCTTGGAATTTTTACTACGGAAAGCAAAAAAGACTTTGCAATGAATGGGTAAAACAAAGGGGTATGAATACAAAGGACTATTAAACAGAGCGAACTAGGAACAGGTGTAAACAAAAATAGGTTAACAAGGGACTAATTAACTAAAAAGATTTCTGATCAGATGTTTTTTCCAATCAGGCCCCACAATCCATTGCTTTTGAAATAACTAGGGAAGACAAAACTAAAATTCAGGGGATAGTGACCTCTGGAGACAGGGATTGGCAACCGATGCTGCAGAACCTCAATGATGAAACCTCCCACGAGGTCTGAGGGCTGGAGCCTCAGGATACTCCTGGTGGAAGTCGGAAAGGGGCGAGGGATGAAGGGTGCCTGAAGCCGAGACCTAGGAATGTTCGCCCAGTCGACCCATTACTGTAGACAACCCCTCTATTGGCGGGATTGGAAAAGGGGCCTGACCGTATAGGCAGGGTCGTCATCCAATTTCTTGGTTGAGGCATTACATTTCACTATTCCATTTGACTGTGGGTGGTACCCTGAGGAGAGGCTGACATTGAAATTGAGTAGTTTAAAAAAGGCAGATGATACCCGAGACGTGAACTGAGGACCCCTGTTGGAAAATGTGTCGAGGGCTGTTGGGAGGCACTTCAGGGGTAGTAGCCTGGGCACCTTAGAGAATCAGTCCTTAGCCTCAATATGGACAGTTAAATTTTGGGAATCGGATAAATTGGTGATGTAGTCTATAGCTATAAGGGACCAGGGTCAAAGTGGCAGGTAGAGTGGTTCCAAGAGGCCTGCATTGACTTGGTGGGAGGACACTAGGGAAGGCTAACAGAATTTCTCCCACACTAGGGAGAAGGTATGCTGGGTTCCAAGGTGCCCTGCAGCAGGAGAACAATGCTTAAATCGCAGAAGTTGGGGGCACAAAGCAGAAGTAACGTAGGTATAGATGGCCAGGCAATCGGAGGGAGTCGAATCCAAGGCAAGGGCATGCTGGATTTTCCTGTTTTCTATGTCTATGGGACAGCACCGACCCTCTTCTGACTCAGAGGCGTCCACTTTGAAAACTAATGTGAGAGAGGGATCAAAGATTTTCAAAATGAGAGCAGTGGTGAACAGATTTCTTTGTCTAGAAAAGGCTTGTGTTGCGGCATCAGTCCAGGTCAGCTTACGGGCTTGTCCCTTGAGGAGGGAAGTGAGCGGTGTGGTGACAGAGCTAAAACCTCTCATGAATAGGCAATAAATGTTTGCAAAACTAAGGACCCTCAGGAGTTCCTTGATTGACTGAGGTTGGGGCCAGTCGGTGACAGCTTTTTCCTGGTTCATCTGGATACTGTTGGGGTTGACAATGTACCCCAGGAAACTGACTCATGATGGATGGAAGTCGCATTTCTCTGCCTTGACATAGAGGCCATTCTCCAAGAGACATTTGACGGACAAGGGAGATATGCTCAGATAGAGTCGGGGAATCTATGAAGATGTCTTCGATGTACACTATGATTCAGTGGTTGAAGTACCTCCTCAAAAGAGAGAGTGTTTGCCAATCCATGCGGCATAACGAGGTACTCATAGTGACTACTAGAGGTAATTAATGCGGTTTTCCATTCGTTACCCTCACATATCCTGATCAGGCTATGTACACTGCCATGGTCAGAGCCCCCTACTCAACTTCTCTAGAGCCGAAGGCACCAGTGGTTGAGGGTAACTTTACTTGAAGGTGAGGTTGTTCAGTGCTTAGTAGTTAATACAGGGTCTTGGTTCACCATCCTTTTTCTCCACAAATAAAAAATACTTGCTGCAGCCGGATGAAATCGATGAATGGATAAATCCTCCATCGCTCACAACTCAGGGAGAGACAGAGTGAAGTCCCGGCAGTGAAGTCCCAGGGAACAAATCGATGGCACAATCCCAGGCTCTGTACAGAGGAAGACAAGTAGGTTTGGTCTTACCAGACACCACTGTGAGTTCCTGGTAATCGGGGGGAATCTCTGAGGGCATGGACTGACTAGGACTTGCATTGTGTATAGCTAGGCATGGGAGGGATACAAATTGAGAAATTGAGAGCCCCATGACTGTTTGGTTTGGATGATATCAGGTTCAGTGGAGTTAATGACTAACAGGGAGATTAGTGGGGATGGTTTTCTTGCAGATTTTTATGCTGCTTGAGCCGATAGGTTGAGAATTAATACCGTTGACCAGGAGTGGCAGTGTGCAAGGCGTGAGGGGAATTCCAAATCTGTATATTTACCATGTCTCCTACCGTGTCGATTATAGAACACACCCCTGTGCCTTTTTATTTTTCAATAATCCTGAATTATATCATGTGGAACAATAAATTCTTTTTTTTTTTTTTTGTTGTGAAACAGCTTGCAATTTGGTTTGTGATTAAATACAGAGGTTTCGTCTTTTGACTTCGTCCACTGTCTTAGACTTAGAAAGAATAGCATTCCTCTACTTTCCAAAAAGATGTTTCTAAAAAGCCAGATTAATGGTGATACAAGGAGAATCCTGAGGATTGTATTACCGTGGGCCGTGGGAAAATTGTTGTCAATGTACGGGAAGACTCTTCAGTACAGTGAATTTCACTCGTTGTTGACCACTTATGTGGAAATGTCAATCAGGTAAGCACCATGTATCTTCTACTGTGTTTTTGGTTTATGCCTTCCTGGATTGAATGGACTAAACAGTCAATGGTTAAGGGAACGGTCTTAACTTCATGCTGGTCAATTTTCAAATATTCTGAAAAGACTATCATACAAACTCCACCAGGAACCCAGTCTTTCTCTCTCTCTCTGCACTTGCAATGGTACCACCCTCAAAAACAAGTCTACATATGATAAAATACCTCCAAAATATTAAACTAAATTACTTTTTTACTGGCCCCACAGCGTGAGTTATATTTGCACGTGAGCTCAGTGACGGCTTAATATTCTTGAATTCTACCAAGAAAATCTTTCATGGATATGCAAGGGAAAATAGAAAGGTTAAAGTTAAGAAATTAAACTTTTTGGAAGGGGGACTTTGTTGTACCATTGAGGTATGCAAAGCCAGCCGGATGACACTCTGGGAGATTTAACCTGCCTGTCTCCTTGATTGCATTGGCTGACCTTTCAGCAGTGTTTGATGATATACACTGGTACTGAATGTCCAGGACTAAGTAGTGTCATCCAAACTTTTTCTCCCACACATATTTGAGCAGGGTTTATTTAACAGATTAAATAACAGAAGTATTTTCTGCCACCACAGGCCGGCAAGCAAAAATGTTCTCACTTCTAGCATTGAAAATTCAAAGTATTATCCTTAAACAGACGTGGCCAAATTTGTTGGTACCCTCACAGCTCATTGCAATAATGATCCGGAAAAGTGATTAAAATTAAAAGCTATTGCATCACGTATAATTGTATGCCTTTGGTATGTCATAGAATAAAGCAAAGAAGCTGTTAAAAGAGATTAATTATTGCTCATTCTACAAAGATATTCTAAAATGGCCCGGACACGTTTGTTGGTACCCCTTAGAAAAGATTATAGTGATATTTCAAACGTGTTAGTTTCTTTAATTAGTATCACACATGTCTCAAATCTTATAATCAGTTATTCAGTCTATTTAAATGGAGAAAAGTAGATACTGTGCTGTTTGGTATCATTGTGCGCACCACACTGAACATGGACTAGAGAAAGCAAAGGAGAGAGTTGTCTGAGGAGATCAGAAAGAAAATAATAGACAAGCATGGTAAAGGTAAAGGCTACAAGACCATCTCCAAGCAGCTTGACGTTCATGTGACAACAGGCAATATTATTAAGAAGTGACAATATTATTAAGAAGTTCAAGGCCCATGGAACTGTAGCCAACCTCCCTGGGCGCGGCCACAAGAGGAAAATCGACCCCAAATTGAACAGAATGATAGTGTGAATGCCAGAAAAAGAACCAAGGATAACTTCCAAAGCGATAGAAGCTGAACTCCAAGCTGAAGGTACATCAGTTTCTGATTGCACCATCTGTCGCTTTTTGAGCAGAAGTGGCCTCCATGGAAGAAGACCCTGGAGGACTCCACTTTTGAAAGAAACACATAAATAAGCCAGACTTGAATTTGCTAAAATGCATATTGACAAGCCACAATCCTTCTGGGAGAACTTCCTTTGGACAGATGAGTCAAAACTGATTTTTGGAAAGTCACATCAGCTCTATGTTCGCAGACAAAAACATGAAGCTTTCAAAGAAAAGAACACCATATCTACAGTGTTTCGGTTATGTTTTGAGGATGCTTTGCTGCGCCTTGCACAGGGTGCCTGGAATCCGTGCAGGGCACGATGAAATCTCAAGACTATCAATGCATTCTGGAGCTAAACGTACTGCCCAGTGTCTGAAAGCTCTGTTTCAGTCGCAGGTCATGGGTGCTTCAACAGGATAATGACCCAAAACACACAGCTAAAAGCACCCAAGAATGGATAAGAAAAACACATTGAACTGTTCTGAAGTGGCTTTCCAAATCCTGATCTGAATCCTGTCGAACATCTATAGAAAGAGCTGAAGCTTGCTGTCTGGAGAAGGCACCCATCCAACCTCAGACAGCTAGAGCAGTTTGCTTAGGGACAGTGGGCCAAACTACCTGTTAACAGGTGCAGAAGTCTCCCTGAGAGCTACAGAAAACATTTGATTGCAGTAATTGCCTCAAAATAATTGTGCAACAAAATATTAGGTTGAGGGTCCCATCCTTTTTGTCCATGCCATTTTCATTTGTTTTATTTACAATATTATGTCGAAATACCAAAATCAAAAGCAAAGTCTGACTTCTTTTAAATATGGAATAAACAATGGCGGATGCCAATTACTTTTGTAATTTCTGAGGAAATGCATTCTTTGTTTTTTGTGGAGGGTTACCAATAAATTTGGCCACGTCTGTATGTCCTAAATCCCTTAAATATATTTTCAAGGTATATGTATATGTGTTTTTAAAACAATTTCTCTTAGTTGGAAAAAAAAGCGTTTTGGGTAATAATTTAGGTGCTCCAAAATACACCTAGAATGTACTTAACAGTTATTTACATAACATGCCATTAAATATATTTAAACAGACACAAATTTTATATTTTGTAAAAAAAAAAAAAATCAAATAACTAAACAAGACCTGAAAACAATTTTAATACTACAGTTCCATGGGGGAGTCCTGACACACATCAAATTTTTTTCCAAATAATGATCGCGTATGAAATTATTTTCTAGTCATTTTCCATCCGCTTGACTGTATTAAAGGAAAGCTTGTAGGACTTCAAATTGCCTGTTTACCATTTACTACATAGGACGTGCCGTCTCTTGTCTCCTGGCGATTCTCACTAAATGTCAAGCATGAGTCTCTAGGACGCTAAATTACGGCCACATGCTCCCCCAATGAGACAATGTGCTGCTGGTGCAGAAGAGGATATACCCAGCCCTGCTGACAGGCAGTAATGATGCAGCTACCATTTGCTCATGGTAATACAGTTATAACTGGGACAAAACCCGCCTGTTTATTATTGCATGGATTTGATAAATACTACTACACTGACAGAACGTCAGAACAGTGTATCTTTTTGATCCCTTGTTTTGGTTTGAATAGAGCACAGTGAGGTTTTTTTATTAAAAAAGAGCACTTTTAAAAGGCATGGTCTTTTTTTAACCAGTCTACGAGTGGTTTTATGTTATTAAGAAGCTCTAAAATATAATCAGTAATGCCGCCCTCCATCTGAGAGCCATCAAATCAATCACAAAACGATTGCTATTGTATGATAAACTGAATCCTTCAAAAAACTTACTTAAAATGTTTTTTTTTTAAGCACTTTTCTTCTGGAAATGTTAAAGCACAATTGTGTTAATGTTCAATGTTAAAGCACAATTTTTTTTTTAATACACAATTTTAAAGCCTTTGTGTTAAAGTTCAATGTTAAAGCACAATTGGTTTATAGACAATGTTAAAGCACTTGTGATAATACTCAAAGATCAGTGCACTGCAGGGGCCTTAATGAGTGTTTATTTCTGAACATCAAGTAGCATACAAGCTGTAGACCCGACGGAAAGAACTCGCTCTGCAGGGTTGAGCTTCCCTGGCCTACCAGCCGGAATAGCTTGTCTAGGGGACTCAACCAATCAGAGATGCTTATGCAAGATGCTGGTACAGAGACAAGGAATAAAGACTCTCTGGGGGTGGGAGGCTCTTGCATCAATCCCAGCAGGTGCCTTCTCTGTCGTGGGCTGGAAGTTCCTGTATGGTCAACACATTACTCCAAGCCTTTTTTATGGCCTTAATGGAAGTATTTATTTCAAACCCACACAGTCCTGAAGCCACTGATGTTCTGGAACTAGAAAAAAAAGGTGCCCCAACAGTGATTTATGAGGGCATTTATCGAAATTCGTTTTGCATTATGAAATATATATATATAAATATATATATATATATATATATATTTTTTTTTTTTTTTTCTTTCCTGAAATTGTGAAGCCTCAATGCTACGGTTACAAACAGCCTCTTGAGTAACATCAACAATGTAGGCTGCTCCAGACCTTTCCCCTCAGCTCCCACGCTGCACTGTGTTTCGCGCCATTAACATGCAAGCAGCAAACTCGCCAAAGTACTGACTCCCTCACTTCAGACACCCGCATCCTGCATGTGCCAATCAGTGAGCAGTATCCGGCAGACAGTGGAAGATGGACTTGTCTCACACACATGCTCACACTCGTGCACACATTTCATCAGCAATAATTGGTTCACATGGGGCTCTTTGAATGATTTGCCTTTTTTTAAGTCTAACTTTTGTGTCTTTGCCACCCTTTCTTCTGACTCATGCAGCCTTTCCACAGATATCAAATGAAGTAAACCTGGGGATTTGAATCCCATTTTGAGTAAATATGCCCAAGAAAAAATGCAAAATGACAGTGTCTAAATACTGCGTTTGCTTCAAAATGAATTGCATTGTTTTATTTAACATCAAGCTGCTAATAACTTTTCTTAATATGTTGTTGATCTATGACTAACTGCCAGAATCCATCCAATATTGAAATCTACGGGGTACATGTTACATGTTCTTACATGTTCAGTGACCTGGCCAAAATGCTACACCACTCTCTACCTAAATTAAGCACATTTTAACCACAGTGGCAACAATTAATTCTAACTGAGTGATACTGCTGATCTCTTTTCAGTTAAGAGTCCCATTATACACACTGTGTGTATAATCACATAATTAACACACACATGTTCATCTGTGTCCATCCTGTATGTGGCCACAAATGCATGTTTAACATGATTGTACTATTTAGTCCACTCAGCATCTCGAGCGCCATGCCGATGTTCGGTAGTTTTCCCAAATTTTTTTTGACTCCGAGGAAGTCATAATGCTCCAACTGACACAGTGTTAATCACTCTAAAAGTAATCTCTGGTCACCCGAGAGGTTCAAAGTGCTTGCCCGACTTACGCCACTTTCCGACAGTGACTGGGAGAGCACAGTGGCGGTGCACGATAGGCCTGTATGGGTGAAATTAGCATTTTGTGGAGAAAACACTGAAAATGAATGCAGATTTAAAAATTTAAAATAAAAGTTATCTCACTCATGAGAGTGTCAGCCAGTCCTTTGGTGGCTGCAGACTTGATGGAACGGTCCGCTCAAGTTGTATTAAGTATGCACTCTGAAAGATTGCCTGTGATGGAATGTGGAGTTCTGTGTGTCACAATGCATTCTGGTGCCGCACCAGTGCTCTGGGAGAAGCATGGTCCTCTTGGTAAGGGGGGCTGAAGAAGGAGCAAGTCAGGTGGCAGTGGTGCAAATCATCTGACCTCAGGGGGTCCTTGGTGTGTTTATGCATGTGTGCAAAAGCAGACGCATGAGGACAGACTGTGGAGCTCTCTGATCTGTACGGCTGCCAGAGCATGTATGTGAGTATGTGTGTGTGCTTGTGTTTGCTTGTGCCTCTGTGCGTGTGAGTATGTGTGTGTGTGATGAGAGAGAAAAAGCTTATTATTAAATGTATTATGTAGTCTCTGTGAAAGAGCTTCCCAAACAAGTTGATGTTGTCGCTGGATGTGTGTGTGTAGGTGTGTGTTTGTGTGAGTGAATATGTGTGTGTGTGTTTTGTGTCTGTGTTAAAGTGCTTCTCAAGCAAGTTAATATGTAGTCTCTGGATGCTTTAATGGGACAAAGTCCAAGCCTGTGTGAGTACATGCTGTGTTTCGTTATCTTACCACACAGAGTTGCCTGAGATTTATTATTTACAGAAAGGGACAGACAGCCATAACATTTCCGGCATCTTCAAGCTATTGGCTTTTCTATGCAGGCTCAGAGGTTTGTGTGTGTTTATAGACTAATTTAAAGAAGTAGTACAGGACTCACAAGAGGGGCCTAAGGCATACAATGAAAAAATATATATTTATGTTAAAAAATGTTTGTAGGAATTCCGGTTTTGAAAATCTTTCACAATGTGGGCCTAACGCCTACGTAAGTGACCTTCCGGCCTAATACTGGAAAGGCTCAGTTTTAGCCTAAGCACAGATATTCCAGCTCTGTTACCCATTATCGCAACATTGGTATCTAGTGTCTCTTTCATGGCACTCGTTACAGAATTGGTTGTGAAAACCGGCCAGTGAAGGATTGACATCTTGTCAGATAAACTCAGCTGCGTTCTTTTAACCCTGTGACGCCTGTATACGGCCTCTAGTACATAAAATACTATTGTTGCTAGCTTCAAAAGTGTTGAAATAAAAACAAAATTAATGAAAGAATCAATTTTATCCAATGTTCAGGTTATAGGAGGATGTAGGTGCTAACAACCACATAACAGGAACATAGCAGACAAAACGTTTACTGTTCTATTTCAATTACTTGAAGCAGGGGTTAGCAAACTGACAATTTTGTGTAATATAAATTGATCAGATCCAGCATTATCCTTTGTTATATAATCTTGTAGGAAAAACAAATGTGAGCGCAGCTTGTGGCCACTCATGACTGCAGTCGAGAAGATAACGCTGGAAGGTAGCCCTGCTAGCTGTGGATGAGTTTCTAATTACAAGCACAGTTTAAGATGATTTAATGCGGGGGGGTTTCACTAGGACATTCGCTCCCAAGGAGCTGCCTATCACAATATCCCCTGATTGATTATCGAAGTAGAAGTAAATTATAGAAGTCTGAGTGATAGCACAGGCCGGTGAGAGGGTGAATTAATGTAGGTCGACTGCCTTCTCGGGGAAACAACACCACTTTTTTTGCAGCTTGGTTTTGTATAATGAAGTCTTTGATGCAGTAATCTGATTGAAATTGCAAACCTTTTTTAAAGACATGCTCCCCCTAGCACAGTTCATCCCCTTTTCTCATCCTTACTCAAGTTGGTAAAGCTTGACATCCAGACTGATAACTAATAAGTTTTAATGATGTGCAAACTCATTTCTGAAGGCGACTAAGACCTGAACCAAATCAAAACTTTGACCTACCCGGTAATCGCAAATTACAAACCCAGCACGGATGATGGCTTTTTTTCCAGACTTACCAATCAGTTTATTTCCCGTTGTTCACAATGTGTTAGGGCAACAACATAATGATCACCTTATAAACATGCAAGTTTGCCCACGTTTTGATTTGTTATAATTATAATGTTGCTTATCCTCCCTTCAGATGCTCAAAAACCAAAGAACCGTGCTGCCATATTAACAATTTTTTATTTTCTTCATCTGTATGGTTTGTTTAATATTTCTATGTCAATCAGTTCATAACTGATTCACGAATGTTCAATATTCCAGAAGAAATGTACATTCAATATTCAGTGTGAGTATCTGAGTATCTAATCTAGGGAACATCAAAACTAGGGAATCGGATCACAATTTATGGAAGTGTGTATTGGATGTCCAACTTACTTTTCTCTCTCTCTCATTGACATACTGTATTTTACTGTAACTGTATTTTACAAAATAATTTTCATGTGTTTATCAATAGTACCCCCACATTTTTGTACCCTATTTTCTCAAAACTATTAAAACAAAACTCAAAACTACCAAAATTTAGCAGAACTTCACAAATAAAAACATGCAACATGTTTATATGTCTTACTCCAACACAAATTAAACACTGATGTGTAAAATGAAAAACACTACCATCAAAAAACCTGTGTTGTAAACCTGATAATGCTTCTTAAAGTTTTTTCCTCAATTGCTTAAGCACACTTGCAATTAAGCTATTCGCATTTTTTAAACAGTTATTTAAACAATACAAACCTTGCAACAGTTACATATTTTGCAAATCATTTCTGATTGCTATGACTCATAATTCAAATGTCAGGCACATTTAGCAAAACTGACAAATCTCAGCACTTGACATAAAAGTCAATCAAGTATGTTTCGCTAAACAAAACAAATTAATTTGTTCACAATTGAGAGCAACCACTCCCTTTGTTTATCTTTCACTCATTGGTAGAAATTTGGTAATTAGGGGGCAAGCACTACAGCGCGTAGGCACCCTGTTGTATTTATTAGGATTTAAATAATAATTTTTCTTTGACAAAAATGGTTATAAAACCAGGATAGTTTTTCAAAAGGACTGTAGTAGAACATGATAAGTACAACCAATACTAGTATGGTACCAATTGAACTTCCGGAGTTAATATTTTATCCTCACTGCATTGCAAGGGACATAAAACTTTGAAATCATAGAACCCTTGGTGCCTCGGTTTCTCTCCTCAACGTTCAGTTTTCCTCAATGAACCATAGTCCACCACGATGGAATTTCCACTAAGACCGGTTATCGTATCAATAGGCAACTTTTGCTAATGATTTCTTTGGATGTCCCTGTTCAAAAGTTAACAAAATTAATTTGCTACTTGGGAAAACATGGCAACCGGGGAGTTAACGATGAAAAATGTATGTCTGTATGTATGTAAATTAGACAAGAGCAACAATCAGGAGCTGCCAGAGGGGAGGGGTCCGCACACAAGGTAGGAGAGCTGGAGGTAGGGGATGAGGATGGCCTCAACACGTTTTGGTACAATTGTGGGTAGGGAAACTGTGTCCGGCTCCTTTAAGACTGGCTAGTCTGACATTCTGTGCATGAAAGCTGATTGCTAATTAGTTGGTAATAAAAAATTAGTTGGTACTAGTTGGTAATAGTTTAATCAGCCACAGCATAAAAGGGTGCAGGATTGTTTAGTCAGGGCCTGTACCTGGAAGGGTTTGGTGGTTATTTGGAGCTTGTTTGAGGCTAACTTGAGATGTGTGAGTGTTTTAGGAATTTTGGAGTATTGTGACCCTGTTGTTTTTTTTTTTTTAAACTGTCTCCCATTGTTGGTTTCTGCAATCCTGCAAGTAACGACACATGGCCAAAGTGTGGAGCACTTGGAGAAGTATTATTTGTCACAGAGCCTTGGTGAATGTGCTTGGACAGCATGGCGGCAATAGTTGAAAATGTAGTAATTCCACCCTTGGACCACACAATGCTGTTGTGCTTTTGGCATTTTTGTATGCTATCTATAAGAACCGTAAATTTGTTGAGGGGAAGGAGAAAGATTTTATCCTAGCTGCAATGCAAGGGATAACATAGATGCAATGTTGACAAATATTGGACAAACAGAGAGGAGAGAGTGGCTGGTTCCTGAAGTGTCGTTTGAATACAAATATCTATTGTTCTTTCGTTTTTCTATTCTACGGTATACCTTTCACCTTATTGGATTTGAACAGGATTTACAAACTTTTTTATACACACACTACACAATATAATATTATTAGAAAATTAACACTTTTTATTTCTCAAAAAACAAAGTCAGCAAAACGAAACCAAAATTCTTCCCAAATCAGGGTATAAAACAACTAAGAAAACTGAAATGTCCTCCTCGCTTGAGGGTGTTCACAGGGCATCACTCACCCGTCGCCAGCTGGATCTGTAAAACAGAGTACAGTTTGTTACCGCCAATGTCGTCCGGCTCTCACTCGTTGCTTTCACTGTTGCCAACACTTTCTCTTCGTTGTGGCCGGCTTTTGTTCTCTTCTCGTCTCAATTAGCTGATGTGCAGCAGCTTCATCTGCATTTGCCGGGAAAGGAACGTACCTCCCCTCAATGACGTTGCTGGGGTTGCAATCTGCCTTCCTGATGGCTCAGGGTTGCCACACACCCCCCTCCCCAAAGGCAGGCATCACGCCTGGACAGGGGATCGGCGTTCGCGCGGTCCATCAACCTCTGGAACGTGTACCTGTACAGGCCGTCTGGGCTCACAAAGGCCGTCTTCTCCCGGGCTTGGGGGGTCTGTCCTGGTCTCAGCTGCTCACCTAGCGGGCAGGAAGAGCAGAGACCTGGGAGCCGGTAGCTTTTGCCACTGTTTTAGCTTGCGCCTCCCAGGTTGACTTACCTTATAGTCTAACTGGGCTACCACCTCATACAGTCCCTGTCACTTGGCAAGGAATTGGCACTCCGTGACAAGAACCAGGACCCACTCCCCAGGCTGGAACTGGCACACCTGTGCACCACCGTTGTAGACCCGGGTCTGTGCGCACTGTGCCTGCTGGAGGTGTTCCCTCACCACGGGCCAGACCTGCGCCATCCGAGCCTTCATTTTCTTGATTATGTTGCGTGGGGGGTCCAACAACCCGCGGGGCCACCTCCCGTACAGGAGTTGAAAGGGAGAGAACCAAGTAGAGGCCTGGGGCACCTCCCAGATGGCAAAGAGAATGTAGGGCAGGACCTGGTCCCAGTTCTTACCGTCCGCTTCCATTACCTCCATCTGCTTGAAGGTTTTGTTGAAGCGCTCAATGAGCCCATCAGTCTTCAAGAGGTAGACCGACGTCCTCATCTGCTTCACCTGTAGCAGTCTGAGCACCTCTTTTAGGACGCTAGACATAAAACAGGAGCCTTAGTCTGTTAAAATCTCCTTCACAATCCCCACCCTACTAAACAGCAGAAAGAGTTCTTTAGCTACTGCCTTGGCCGTGGCTGCCCGGAGAAAAAGGGCCACCGGGTAGCGAGTGGCATAATATACCAGCACTAGTATGTAGTGATGGCCCCGGCTTGTCTTGGGTAGGGCCCCCACGATGTCCATAGACAGACGTTTAAAGGCACCTCAAGTATGGGCAGAGGTATGAGGGGGTTGCGTACGGAGGGCCTAGGGGTCGTGTGCTGACACTCAGGGCAGGCTGTGCAATAGTCCGTATTGACCCGTTTGTAGGTGGGTGTGGGCCATGTAGAGGACCTGGGAGAAATAACACTGGGGAACCAGTAACTGTTCGCCGACTCCCTCCTTCTGCACTACTCGATATGACAGGTTGCACCTAGTGGCAAAGTACAGTGAAGGTAGGGGTCTTACCGGGTCAAGTGGTTGCATGTCGTGCATCTGGAACTGGCTCCACGCCCGGCTCCTCTAGCTGCGCGGTGGCCAACTGTCCCATCCGGCCCGACCATTCCTCCACAGCCAGGGGGAACTTGAACAGTTCCATGAGAGGGGAGCTCTCCAGTGGCATCCCTGGAATGGGTTTGGACCCTTCCATGGCTGTGGCGGTGTCTGGGGTCTCTTGTTCCGCTGGGGGTCTAACTTCTTCGCCCATCTCGTCCGTGGTGGGCCCGGAGGTCGGGGGGTCAGTGTCGGCCGTGCAGGCCAGTTGGGCTTGCCAGGAGTGGGGTTCTGGAGAGTTCCGGCGGCAGCGCAAACTGGGACGTTGTGCTTTCCCCGACAGAACCCAGAACCTGTCGAAATGGGACAGTTGCGCCCAATGAGGAGGGGAAACGGTAGCTTTGGCACCAACCCGGCTCGCACTGTGAAGGTCCCCCTTGGCGTCCGAACCTTGATGAGGCTGGTGGGGTAGCTTTTTTTTTTCTTCATGGACGCAGGCAACCTCAATGGGCTCTCCCGGACTTCTTACTGTAGCGCTGTGATCGTACTCTCAGTCGTGGAAGCATTGGGTACGGTTGGCCAGGTTATACCCATATTGAGCATGGATGGCCTTCTTCAGCGTCGGGAAGTCTGCTGCCTTGGCAGCCCCCAAGTCCTGACAGGCCTGCTGGGATCCCCCGGTCAGGAAAGGGGCCAGAAGGGGGCCCCAGCGACCAGTCGGCCAGCCTTCTCGCTTTGGCACTCGAAAACCTCCAGATAGGCCTCAACTGCTTGGTGAGCAGTGTTGCAGGTGTGACCACGACGTCGCCGCTGGGTAGAAAGCTGTTCATTGAGATCAAGAGTTCCTGTACAGCGGCCATCCCCTGGGCCTGCTGGGCTTAGGCTTGGGCTAACAGGCTGAGTGCAGCTTCCATGACCCGTCCTAGGCAAACCCTCTCTGTGTGTGTTCACAGGTAGAGGAGTCACAGTCCCCACATTCTCCACCAAATGTGACAACCTGGGGGCGAGGAATGCACACCATGCTGAGCTCAGAAAATGAGCGCTTTTTATTTCTCAAAAAACAACATCAGCAAAATGAAACCAAAATTCTTCCCAGATCGGGGTAAAAACAACAAAGAAAAAACCCCAACTGAAATGTCCTCCTCGCTCGGGGCTTCACTCACCCGTCGTCAGCTGGATATGTAAAACAGAGTACAGTTCATTACCGCCAATATCGTTCGCTGCCGGAGTCCAGCTCTCACTCGTTGCTTTCACTATGTTGAACCTTTCTCTTCGTTGTGGCCAGCTTTTGTTCTCTTCTTGTCCCAATTAGCTGATGTGCAGCAGCTGCGTCTGCATTCGCCGTGAAGGGAACTTCCCTCCCCTCAATGACGTGCCCCCTTGATTGTTAGTATTGCAGTTTGTGATGTGTCAGCCTTCCTGATGCCCCGGGGTTTTCACAATATGTAGAATGGCCGAATTGCTCACATTTATTGATTTATTTATATATTTTTTGCCTTTCTGGCTTAGCCGAAGCTCCATGAAATTCAAAAAATGAAAACAACACAAGATTGAACATGGATAGAGGCAGTATATTATTTTAAGGAGAAAGAATTAGCTTACTATTTCTACATTCATCCACTTATACAGCTGGATGCAAGGCAGCCTAAGTACTTTGCTCAAGGGTATAACAGCTGGGGTGGGACTGGAACCTACTACAAGCCTGTCAGCTTAACCACTACACCATCAGTATACACACACCCACCAAATTTGAGATAAAGGAATACATTTTTTAAGTTTTAAGTTTAAAATTTAATTCTGTATGACTGTCTACAGAAGACTTTTGAAATCAACAACGTTGAAAATCCGTAGCACATAGTAGAATATGTTAGCATCAGTATGTGGTCCGATGAGAGCAAAATTGAACTGTTTGGATGCCATAATACACACCATGTTTGGAGGAGAAATTGCACTGCACATCACCCTAAAAACACCATACCAACAGTGAAGTTTGGAGGTGGGAACATCATGGTGTGGGGCTGCTTT
>JAOYSI010001682.1:6348-16852 GCA_025775065.1 Hiodon alosoides | reverse complement strand
TACAGAATATTTTTTTTGCTGTTCTTTTATAGCAAGTCAATCACAGAATGTATCACAGCAAGTCAAATGGTAATTTACCACAAACAAAGCCACCGCAGTTTTCATATCATAGGATACAGACACACACTGCGAACAGCTCTGTATAAACACAGGCAAGAGACCCAGTGGGCCCAGAATAGGGTGAAGCCGAAAGCCAGCTGGGCATTTATGGACAATGAGGTGATTTGCTGCACCTGGTACACTCGTCTTTTCTCTCGCCATAATCACCATGAATACCTCAGGTGGTTTAAATCTTAAGACCGAGGGCTTCAGATCATTAGGAATGATTACTTTTGATAATGCCAGGTTGTTACAATTTTTCACTTCTCAGCTAACACTATTTTTGCAAATCCAATTTTCATGCTGATTCCAGTAAACTGAAAAATCTGAAAACCTGAACAATCTGGTGGTTATCGTAAACATTTGGTAAAAAAAACTGTAACTATATGAAATCGTTGTTGATTATTCTCTGATGGCTGACATACACTGCCAATGACGGACTGCCCAGACTGTCAATTGTATGCGTTTATCAGTGTTTTAGAGGAAAGGAAAGAATGACAAATCATCACTGATAGAGAATGGAATGTTACTAAAGCAATAGAAAATGTGGGCCAAGCAATTGTTTTTTGCACAAACAGATGAGCCAAGTGATTTCTTCTTTCTTAGAATCGGCACTGCATTTATTTAAAATATTTATTGAGGGATTATGAGTAATTTAATTTTAATATTGCGCAGGCAGGTGTTTTTTAAATTATTTGTCTATGGATAAATACTCAGTAGTGCATTCCACAGGGATGTTGGTCCATACTGTTGAGATGGTTTCACACATTTGATGCAGATTGGACGGTGGTACATTCATGCTGAGAACAGCCATCTTATCAACAGTGCCATCTCATCAACAATGCCGTCTCATCAACAGTTCCGTCTCATCAACAGTTCCATCTCATCAACAGTTCCATCTCATCAACAGTCCATCTCATCAACAGTGCCATCTCATCCCAAAAATGCTCCATCGAGGTCGGGGGACTGCACAGGTCCACAAGTTAACTGAACTTGCTGTTCCTGGAGACAATACTTTGTGACAACAAAAATACTGCAGGAAGTATCCATGTGATGAAGGATGTTTTTTTTTTTGTCGCACCATGCTCTGTAAACATCACATAAATAAAAATAAAATAAATAAACATGCACTCAGTGGCCTGGCCATCTGTCAGGTTTTGGAGGGTTACTTTTAAAAATCAGTTCCAGAATACTGATTACTCTGTTTTTTAAAATAATCTGCAACATAATCCGACACATTACACCAAATTGGTGTAATCAGGATTGCTTTTGAAACGCTTTTTGAAATGATTTTTTTCACTTATTATTTCTAGAGAAAGAAAACCAACATGTTTTGTTTTTCCCCCACAAAACATTGATTTTGTGTGCCTTGCAAGCAAAACACTTTCATTAAAATTAAACGAAAACTGCTTTAAAGCATAAAAGTAATTTAGAAGTCAATATGCCTTTATATTAAATTTTACTAATATAAATTCTGTTTTCTCTACCAGTTATTTCTGACTCCAAGTTGTAGTGCAGAAATGTCAGTATGTAACAATTTCAGGGCTAAACCTAAGAGAGGTAAAAACTCCTAAGCTTAGCCAGAAGGGTGACAACCCTAACCATTATTTCATTACATCGTAAAACTTTTTAAGTGCAGTGTAAAGCTTGGAGAATGGCAGTTTAATGACAAACATTCTGCGGCATTTTTAAAGTTTCAGTAATCTGAATACTAATGTCAGAAACTGGAACAGAAAACAGTGGCTCATCAAGTAGCCCCCCACCCTGTCCTTTACATCCAACATATCAGGGAGCTCCAGAATGTTTTTCGCAAATTCCAAAATTATGAAAAAACGGATTTTGCATATTGATAATACAATATATAGTGTTATGTAGTGTGGTGCAGGAACGGGAGTCCCCGCCCCTGCACGCAACCCGACAACACCGCTAGAGGTCACCTGCCCTCACGGGAGCACCGCGGACAGCGCCTACCTAAGCCCTCAGCCGTTCAGCACCACCCCTTCGCACTTAAGCCTGGACAGCGCCTACCTAAGCCCTCCGCCGTTCAGCACCACCCCTTCGCGCTCAAGCCTGGACAGCGCCGAGGGCCTCATCATCCAGTTAGGCAGCCAATTACCCTGGGGAAGAGGAACAGCTGCCGGCTGTTCCCATAATTGGCTGCATTCCTACAAAAGGGCCCTCCAGAGCACAGGGGGAGAGAAGTCTGCACGTTAACTGAGGTATGCGGTTCTCTCCTGCAGATTCAGAGGAGGAATAAACCCTGCGGCTGACACAAGAACCACAACTGTCCCCCTCAGCTCCCCCAAACATCCTCACCGTCTCCCCAGTCCCACCGGCAGAGAAGCGCTGAAGGGAAATAGCCTCAACGTAGCCACTGTTTACTTTAGTTTTGTCCTATGTTTGTGGCATAATAAATTCCCTTTTTTCCTTAACCTTGGGTTGTTCTCATCTGTGCCTAGCCTCGTAGCCCGACGCTATAATAGATATTCACCGAAATAAAATTAAACATTCATTAGAAAAGCAATACTCATACATCACACTGAGATGTTATGTAACCCTAACACTAACCATACGCCAACAGATCACAGTGAGATGTTATATAACCCTAACCCTAACCATACTCCAACACATCACAATGAGATGTTTCATAACCCTAACCCTAACCATACTCAGACACATCACTCAGATGCTACATTTGAGATGTTTGAGAGGAGAGCAGTGCAGGTAAATTCACCCTGAGATTATCCATCAGGAGAATCCGGTCTGTTTTACTGCGCTGGTATGCAATGTTCACAACGCTAGCAAGCCAGCAATAAAGGTAATAGCCTTGCTTTGTTCTGTTTGTTTCTTCATATGCTACCCCTCCAGCAATGGTTTTAATTCCCAGGTGTATTCTTCCTAAAGCTTTCTCTTGTCCAAATGTTTGGTATTCACCTCATTCGTGAGGGGCTTCGTTAAAGCTGGATTTGCAAAGAATTACAGCAGGGGTTCATTAGCATCAGCTTAATAGATCATGAACGATAACGCTTTGAAATTTGCAGTGAAAAGACCGCTTTATATATTTATTTTCACCAGGAAGTTCCATCTGTTTTTCAAGTGAGGCCAGGCCAAGAGGCCGTGTTGAAATTACACAGCTACAGATGGGAAAAGAAAATTCAATACTGAGCATTTCAGAAACACATCATCAGTTCTGGCACTTGCAAACACAGGGTAAATGTTCATAGATACAACCTTTAAAATCTCCAAGAGGAAAAAAATATAAAATTTTGACCTGCTTTTGCTAGCTATTCCAGAGACTCAGAGCATAATTAAATGCAGTTTTGCCAAACTCGGTACTAGGTACTGTAAAAAAATGTATACCAGAGTAAAGAGTAAAGATTTCTAAAATTACATAATGCAGGAGGGAAATGGCCCTAAGATAGTCTTTAAATGATCTTTGCTGATTGCTTGAATGAGGCCTCGACACTTGATGCAGTTGATGTGGATTTTACTCCTGCTCTGGAGTGCACGAGTGTAGATGTGATTTTCACCAATGCTTTTGGAGTGCATGTGTGTTGATGTGATTTTCACACATGCTTTGGGAGAGCACGCGTGTTTATGTGATTTCCACACATGATCCACGCATGATTCCATACATGATTCCACACATGCATGTGTTGAAGTGATTTTCACCCATGCTTTGGAGTGCATACGTGTTGATGTGATTTTCAAACATGATCTGGAGTGCACGAGTGTTGATATGATTTTCACAATGCTTTGGGAGTGCACGCCTGTTGATAAGATTTTCAAACATGCTCTGGAATGCATAAGTGCTGATGTGATTTCCACACATGCTTTGGGGTGCACAAGTGATTTTCAAAAAAAGGTGTTAAGGCAATTTCCAACCATGCATGAATGAAAATTATATCAACACTTGTGCACCCAAAGCATGGAAGCAAATCATTTGCATGTGTCTGATTGCAACAATGCAAGCTGAAAAGAAACTTGAAAGGTTACAATGCATTTTTTTCTTCAGATTTCAGCTCCCTTTCTTAATTTATGCTTAAATAATTGGATAGATAATGGTCCTACTATCTACATTCATAAACGATGGGCTCCCTGGTAAACGACATAAACAGAATGAGTGACAGGCGAGAGCAGGTCCATTCCCTTTCCGCCATAAGAACCGAAATGTGAATGAAAGTACTAAAATAAAGTGTAACATGTACATGCAAAATCACATTCTACATTGCAGGTGCTTAAATGACCTCAAGACTTTAATGCTTCGCCAAGTATGTGAATCCAAGCTGGATGTTTATTTAGTATGTATAAACTGAACCCTGACCTAAGTTTAATGCTGCTCAGGGTATCCAATTGTTGCGTGGAGAGTGTAAAACGAGGGTGTGCGACGCGTCCGTCTTGAGAACACGCACAGGAGAGGTCTGGGCACGCCCACTGGCTGAGGATTACTCTAATTGTGAACAGCATTTAACAACCTGTGATCCCTCAGTAGGTGCTGGATATCGGGAGAGAAGACGGTGAGAGGACGGCGTCCGAGAAGCGGGGAGAGCGAGAGTCGGCGCTGGCGAAACGAAACGAAACGAAACGAAACGAAACGAAACGAAACGAAACGAAACGAAACGAAACGAAACGAAACGAGAGAATTTCCTTTTGAATGTTCGGTATTCTGTTAGTTTGTTATTTTAGTTGGTTGTGTTTGGGGTGAACCCGTGAGGGGGAACCTTGAAGAGCGTTTTTGTATTTTGTTTTTGTTTATAAAATAAAACCGGCAAGAAAGCCGAAAAAACCCGGAAGTGAATTCGATATTTATTCCAAACCAAGCACGTCGGCGTGCTACAGAGGGTTTTAGAATGTGTGTTGGAATCTTCGTCCCGTCTCATCTCCCTGGCATGGGGAGATTCGAAGGTCACTGTTCGGGTGATCAATGTTGCCAATTCAAATAGGGGTATCTTCTCCAGAGTCTGGTAGGAATCAAGAACGAGCCACCTGTAGGGCACTTTTGGCTTTCCCTCCAGTCTTCCATAAAGTTCTGAAGCTGCTGAGCTATCAACGTTCCTCGCTGAATGCTTTATTATTCCTTTTTTTATTCTATCTGTCTTCTATTGTGCCATTTTCCAGGAGTTCTCTTGTTTGCCTCTGGGGTCATCCAGGTGATGTTTAAGTTGCCTGTACTTGTCATGATCACCGTCCTAATATTTGAACTGCTGAAAGCAAAGTGAACAGGTGAAATAAGCAGATGGTTAAGGTAAGGCCAGGGGAGAGAGAAAACCTTCTGGTTAATTCACATCGTTGGGTGAGAATCATAGACATTATCCCAAACCTACCCCTAACCCCAACCCTATATGATTGCTCTGGGTGAGGAAAATTGTACACTCTTCCCACCATCTAGGGACTCCAGCAAGGAGAACAGCGGCTCTTCCCCCTACATTGAGTATTCATTTATGCTGTCTGTGTGATAGGCCATGAAAAGAAAACTATCAAAGTCAAGAGAAGCATTTTTATATGCTATTTTATCAAAGATGAAAAATGCTTTATGCTCTGTTTGCTAGAAGGCGAAAAAAAAAAAAACTGTTCTTAAGTGATCTAAGATACTTTATATATTATATACTACTATATATTTTTTGCTATAATTTACTAGGTAGCTAACATGCTAAAAAGTCTATATTTTGCACGGCATCATTATACTGAATGACTAGACAATTGTATTATACATTATTTTGCCAGTATCTACAGTGCTCATCTGCCCATGGTAATGAAGTAGTTAGTAGGATTTGATCTCTTTTCTGATTTGCAATGGATCGTTACGAAGATGGTCTAGATCATTCTTGGGGTCCGCCTATTCCACAGATTCTTGGAGTCCGCAGATTGCACAAATTCTTGGATTTCACAGATTCCACAGATTCTTGGAGTCTGCAGATTCGTTTGCATAGCAAGGTCTGGGGCTGCATGTAAACCGACAGAGTTCATAGCTTCACACTCTGAATTCTTTCTGTGATCGTCGTCTGTTAAATTGATGCCCCATGCATCTTTAAAAGAGCGCTCTGCCAACTGGGGCATTAATTCATAGAGAGGCTCTTTCCTGACCTGGAACGACAGCCTACTAAAGCATTAATATACCCACTGTGGGGACCGCACCGTAAAACTAGATCCCATTAAAGTGTAGCCGTGAAGCCTTTATGTGATGGAAAAATGTACATAGGGATCACTTCAGTATAAATCCTGCTATTGTTATGTTATTACTTTCAGTTACATGTTCTGTGACATATTGTATGCACTGCTGCATTAAGGCAAACTGGATGCCTGTGGGGTGACAGGGAGGGGGATGACACAGGGTTTGACTTTCTTTTAAAATACAGAAATGCTGCTTTGGCCAGACCTCACATTTACATATCATAATTAGTATCACACTGCTCAAAGATCAGTTGTTGGAGTTTGTATGGTCAATTAGGATTTTTACTCAATGGCTTCAGTTATTTGCCCATGTTTGAGTAATAGCAGTTATCATTCAAATGTAAAGATTACTCCTTGGTAACAACGAGTGAAACGAACAGAAACACACCTGTCGCTCGAGCTCAGCGGTCGCTATGGGTGCAGTAATCAGAGAGGCGAATCCTCCGCAAAGGTTCGAGGGCACAAGACTCATCTGAGTTTGGGTCAGCATGGCAGGGTGGCAGGCCTCCGGAGGTTCCAGGAGTAGCTTACCGACGCCAAGCTCCTGAACTCGAGCTTCACACAGTCAACCCTGAACAATCGCCCTTACTACCCCAGTGATAACATGCAGCAGAAACCCCTGCCGAAACATAAATACGGACAGACACAAACTAGGCAAGTTTTTTTCTAGATTAATTAAATAAAACACTGCTCTTGTATGCCTTTTGGTACTAGGAATGGCAGATTTTTTATTTAAAACACAAGTAATGCAGAAAATAATCAATATATATTATGGAGAATGATGAGGCATACTTTGTATGGACTGTATCAGTGGAGTGTAAAACAAGATTGGCAGTTTTTCTTTATGTTTCTCTCTAAAGTGTGACATGACCATGCCAAGGGAAGACATTATTCTTCGGTAATTATTTATTATTGATTATTTTCTAGGGAAACTGTATGATGTCTGAAAAGCCTTTCTCTGAGTTTGCAGCTAAATGTTCAATCCCATATCCTCTCCAAAATCTGATGGATTAGATACACAAGAAAAACCAATATACATGTCCAGAGGACATGTGCAAATGAAAACATCACAGATATTAAATTCTGACATCCTGAAAGCACCCATTCAATAAAGAGCACTGTGAAGTTGAACTAAACTATAAAAAGCACAGAGATAAAATGTCTTAGAGATAAAAACAAACCGAAAATGGATCGGATTTCAATGCAGAAAAATTGTGTAATGTTACCACGACATTTGTGTGCGTAGCTAGCCTTAACAGGGTGAGATGTCAGTTTCTCCTTTGATTTTAGTATCAGTTGTTTGGTGGCTGTGAGGTTTCAATTATAATTTTTGTGTAATTTACATTTACTTTGGCACGAGAAGTTAACATATCATAGCTATATGGAGAGAAAAAGAAAAAAATGATACTTATCGTTAATCATAAGTAATCGTTAATAAATAATGAAGCAGAGAAACGCTTTAACAGAACCATTAGCATGCTTCATCTCTGTTATGTCTTCATTGCTTTCGTAAAACAAAAAAGGATTACTGCGATCCTCTTCATTTTTTACTTTCCCCAGTGTTTGTTTTTTTCTGTTTCTTTTCCTGGTAGAATTTGTTTACTTCAGAAAGGTCACATCATACATTCAGACTTACACTGGCTGCTGCAATGTCTACTGTTGCATGAAGCGCAACAAGGAAATCACAGGAACAATAAAGAAAATACCCTTAAGCACCCAGAGATTACAAGGCATTTAATTAGTACACTCACCTTAAATTACACAGCGCTATTTTTCAATTAAAAGATTGTAACACTTTTTTGCACATTCAAGTGGGCAGAGTGAACAATAACTTATCAAATACGTAATCAAAAGATACTGTCAACTTCCAGGAGGCAAAATAGTACCAAAGAAAGTTGATGAAAGAAAGACTCTAGTTAATGAAATCCAGATACACTACAAAATATGGGCCGACTTTTGACTTAAACCATGTAGCCAACTATCTAGGGTCCTGTGGCTGGCCCTCGTGTGTTTTCAACACTTCGTTTAACAGATTACCAAAATCTCCTGTGCATACTCACAGAGATGATACCATTGTGGGCAATTAAGACATTTATTCGTGAGTTTATCATCTGTGAGCTCTGGAGTTTTCCAACAGCTGGGCAGCGAATGAAACTCTGAACAGGTCATGTACTGTTTCGCTCTGTTGTCCCTTGAATGCCGCCCCTCCAGATTTGCTGTTGGAGAGAAATGCTTAGCACAGCTTCCGGGTTAATATTAGCACAGGCACAGCATCTGCAGTCTTTCCTTCCCCCAGGTGTTTACAGTATCCTGGTTGTATCCCAAGCATGCCGTGCTTGTGTCTCTTGTGAATTGAGGGGAGATGACTGTAATGCGTCGTGCGTGACCCTGGTGTGCGTGGAGATCAGATAAATCCTGAAGGACGGGATGTTCTTCTCAACAGAATACAAAGTGAGGAAAAGGAAAGACGTACTGAGAGGCTGATCAAGAACATTGTGAGAGGTGGGTAAGGGCTGATTTTTATTTCTCTCAGAGAAACAAAACATGTAAAAATTTCTCTGAAATGCTTTTCTCAGCTGATGAAAAGCTTTTGGGGCGATACAAAAAACAAAAACAAGTACTAACAATACTGAGTTCACTGAGAGAACAGGACAGACTATAGAGCCCTGACTGCATTGTGCATTCTTCAGCTGCTTGGTATATTTAGGCCTAATGAAACAACGACACTATAGCCCAATGTCAAATAATGGTATGGCCCACTCAAAGCTCAAAGGGTTTGGGTTTTAGAGTACTGCCTTTTCTTGATAATATGTCATGTGAAAACACACACACACACACACACAGACACACTCACATATTTTTTATGGGAAAACTTCTATTTCTGAGCATTGGCTACAATAAATCCAAAATCGCTTGTTGAGAACTGAGCATTGCACTGAATTGCAAGCGGAATGCTAAATGAGAATTTTTTTTTTTTTTTTAAGGACCCTAAAGTCATTCATGAATCCTTTTGATAACTCAAACTTACTCCCTGAGCACAGAAAATATACTGGCTTCAGCAAATTGCTTTGACTCAAGTCATTCCTATGAAAGCCTCGTTCTGTGTACTGTAGTTTTTCGAAGGACAATGTATGTCAATGGAAGCTTCTTGTGTGCACCTCAGTGATTTACTTATAAACTGTGTTCAGGTCAGTACTCCACTCTCACAATGCCACTAATTTACTGTCAAATTAATTAAATAAATAAAATGGCTTCAATTAATCAAGGTTTTAATTAATATAATTAATATAAATGTAATGTTCTACCTGATTATGTAATGATGATTCTGGAATCAACCCTCTCATTTTTGTTTATCTGGCCATTAATCAATGCAGAACTCAAGTGCACACACCTGCCATTAAACCCTGCAATGAATCTCTGACTTCCATTATTCAATTACGGGACGACACAGAACAATCCACTTCGCTGTGTGACAGAACCACTCATCGACCTTGTCTGTGCGGCTGACAGGCCACAGGTCATGAGTCAGTGCTCCTGAGAGGCCACTTGCTTGTTTGACCACTTTACTTCTCCACTGTTTGTTCAGGTACCACGCCACTTCAGAAGATGGATTATAATGAGTCCCAGTGAATTTTTCATTTGTCAGGCATAAGAACTAAGCAGAAAATAGCTGCCTGTCAATAGCTGAAAAAAAGTGAGGTTTTAATAAGGCTCAGCAGACTAAGTGTGAAAGTGATAAGCCCCCATATGTATGCCGTGCCCCTCTCTGCTGCGCACCTCATTAACAAACGGCAGTCATCTGCACGCATGCTAGCCCCAGCTAGGAACAGATTTCTTGAAGAACTTTGACAGAGAGTAGGAATAAAAAATGTCATGTTGATTAAGAAAACAACTGACAACCATGCTCTTCTCACAAATTGCAAATCACACAGAAGCTTGGCTGATCAGGTCTATAAGAAAAAAATCCATTCCTAAGCCCAAATGCAAACAGCAATGTTTCTGTTCTGCCAAGAATGCAAATCCGAGCAGTAACGGCTCAAAATTTATTTATTTATTTATTTATTTTAGAACTTAATACTTTCAAAAGAATTTTGTCCATTTGCTAATACACTAAATGGACAGTTTATTAGGTACCCCAACCTTTCACAGATCACTCAAATTGATTGTGTGATTGTGCGACTCTGACCGGGGTGTGACTGTGCGACTCTGACCGTGGTCTGACCGTGCGACTCTG
>JAOYSI010001681.1:2374-16853 GCA_025775065.1 Hiodon alosoides | reverse complement strand
TCTCTCTCTCTCTCTCTCTCTCTCTCTCTCTCTCTCTCTCTCTCTCTCTCTCTCTCTCTCTCTCTCTCTCTGTTTCTTCCTCTGCTAAATGTAGCTCCATTGTTCTCCTACACCCTTTACCTGTGGCCTTTTTAATTCATACCACGATTCTGACATCTGACTGAAGAGTAATTAGGGTTTATTAAGGTGCTGTTTAATTATAGTTAGTCAGAAATTGTGTTTTAATTGTTTTCAGAAGGGTACTTTCCATGTGAAAATAAGTTCAATTTGCTACGCAGCTTGTACAGAATGTAGAGATGTGAGAGAAACCGTTATGAAAATAGCACATTTTCCAGTCTATAAACAATAAAGTGAAACTACAGCATAATTCACTTCTATACCCAACGGCATATACCTTTACCTTCTACACCTAGGGGCCCGTGAGGAGACGAGTGAAAGCTCAGTACCTCAGTCATGATTAACAAAAACAACCCTCTCTTTCCCTTTTTAATCAATTCAAATAATTATTTTACAATGACATTTTATATTAGAGACCACAGAGTAATCTCTGTTGGTCTCTACTGACATGTGCCAAGAGACAGGGAGAGTGTGTGGTATGATTGTGAAGAGTGAAGTGGGGCCGTTTAAATCTGTAAGTAAACATCCCATTGCTGATGAAGCAGTTTTAGTTGACCCTGCTGACATATCTGCACATGTTTAGGCAGTTCTACAAAGGAAACCCAACAGACTACATTATCGGACAGATTTTCTCCTGGCCTGATTCCATTTTTTTCTCAGGTTTTGCACAAGAGCAAAATATAGTGAATCCCCAAAGCCTTGTCTGTGACATACAATCATTCTTAGCAGGCGGCAGACCTGGTGAACCTTTCAGGTAAAAATGTGTGTGACAGGCGATTATGAATTAAACACGGTCACTAAAAAGGAATGAATCTACATTAAATAGCTGTGTTACCGGACAGTCTGAATCGATAATAGCTTCCTGAAAACCTGGTTTCGTGGCCTGCAGGTAGATCACTCCCCGCATTCATGACGGTTAAGGTGGAAAGTGGAAGATAGGCTGTAAAGGGGTCCGGAGATGCTCTTAAAAGGCACTTAACTTTATTAGTAAGGTGCGGCCGATGCACCGGTGGGCAGGAGGTAGGGCTAGGAATGGATTTAATGTGTCTGCTTAGGTCTGTGGGAGACAAGCTCTGTTATTCAGGGAGGAGACTGAATCCATTCCATGGCATGACACACTGTGCACAGTCAGAGAACTGACGCACTGTGCACAGTCAAGGAACTGACGCACTGTGCACAGTCAGAGAGCTGACGCACTGTGCTCAGTCAGAGAGCTGACGCACTGTGCACAGTCAAGGAACTGACGCACTGTGCACAGTTAGAGAGATGACGCACTGTGCACAGTCAGAGAGCTGACGCACTGTGCACAGTTAGAGAGATGACGCACTGTGCACAGTCAGAGAGAGGACGCACTGTGTACAGTCAGAGAAATGCACTGGGCGGAACCAAACAAAACATCTGGAATCACTGCATCAGAATATCAGAACATCAGACAATTTTAAACAGATGTCATAGCAGAATATCCTTTGGATGGGACAACATAAAGAAAACCTTCAGTCCCTGAATGTCCCTGAATTTGTAGGCCTGGATCCACATTCAGCATCAGAACATTTTTTTTCCCCACGCAAAAGCAGTTTACCTTGCAGAGCCATTCAGTAACTCAGGATAAATTCCTGCAGGGGAAGTCTGGTAAGAAGGAGTGAACCGTCCTCTTCCCTGGCCCACTAACTGCGTGTAATGGCATCTGCACATTTCAAGGCTGTGGGAATTGTCTTCCTGCTTAATTTGTCTGAGCCGACGGCCTGTTAAATGACCATCTGTGATGGGCCCCGCTAATGACTGTGTGTTATGGGACACAACAGCAGATACAGGGGGTGGGGTTTTGTTGAGTATTTACATGGCTGGATATCATGATATTGTTTGCTAATGGCTTACTGGCGAGCTTCACGTTTCTCCACATGTCAACCAGAAGGTTGATGGACATCTATCGGGCTTTTATTTCAAAGGCTAAGCTCTTCTCTCTGTCAGTGACATTAGATACACATTTCAGGTGAAACTGGAATGGAGTTTTTGTCTCATTCTACAACTTTATTAATGAGTTCATCTTGGGCACCTCATGACATAAGTCTAATTTAGTTTGCATTTTCTTCAAAATACTAATTGTAATGAGCAAATGTTTCTTTTTTCCCTACTTTGGCCAAGTAAAGGAACTAGAAAAGGCGGTCGTTCTCTCAGAGATAATTAATCATCTTCTTTTTTTTTTTAATGAATAGCCTTGAAGCGCCTCACTTTGACAGCCCAGCACTGGGACACAATGGCAGGGACAAGTCAGGTATCGTCTGCCTCTCGCCAGGACTCTTCAAGGCCTTGCCTAAACACTGGGGCACTCTTCATATTCATCACGGCCAACTGCACGCGTCCTGTAAAGCTCCACTGATTGGCTCTTTTAACCACCCACCCAGGACAACTCTGCCACTAATTTGATATAGAGACAAAGCCGTACCTTACAGTGACATTTCCCAACTCTTCATTACTCATAAGCCTCCGCTGGCGCTGTCATTTTCCGCCATTTTCCGCCCCCCCCCCCAGTCATTCAGCGTCTGCTTGGATCAGCAGCTTGGGTCTGTGGGATTTTGCACGGTGATGAACCTGTCATTCACGTTAATGTGTGCTGAGGTGGAGGAATCTTGAAATCCACTTAATGTGTAATTTATGATCTGTATTAATGACCCCTGCCCCCCCCCACACGGAAAACCAGCACCAAACAGCGCTGTTCTTAGCAGTGAGGGGAAAGCATGCGGGTTTGAGGAATTTGGAAGAAGCCCATAGTTATTGTTTCTGCGGTCTGTTCAGATAATAAAAACACACTTTCAGGCTCAGGGTAAATTGTGCAGAAAGATTTTCTTGAAGTCAAAGGAATCAGATATGAGTCAAAACCTAAGGCTAAATACCCTTTCAAATGCAGCTGATCCAGAAAGCTCTTTTTTGGTACATTTCTCATGCAATCCAAGTGATCTTGCGGTGATCCAGTGATTTACAAAGAGAATGAGAAATTTACTTTGGCACAGAGTCCTTCATACTAGGCTGTCAATGCCGTCATGGAGATTAAAATGGTATGATTTCAGTGATCTCGCTTATCCAAAGGGCCTTGGCCTTTATTTATTAGAGGTCTGCAGTCCTGATTGCAGGGTTGATCCCAACACATGGGTTTGGAGTCACTGCATGGCGACAGGTTTATTTTGGTGAATTTATCAGCGCTCAGATTATCTCTCCCATCGAGCACCAATCTGCTAGAGAGTTAAAAAAAAATCTACTAAATTATTCAGTATAATGTATAATTAATATCCCCACATTTTCCGTCCAAGATCCAGAGTAAACGTAAGCCTGTTGTCGTTCACTGTCGTTCCTCGTCAGCTGTTTTAATGATGGTCGCTGCTGGGAACCAATGTCCATTTTTCAATGTGGAAGAGATGTGTGCCTTGTTTACAGAATCATTCGTGTTTAAATCTTATTTCAGGTTTATACATTAGCCGCGTGTTTTTCTTTTCTATTTTTCCATATTATTAATTGTGTATTAAAAGAAAAGGAGTGCTTTGCCAATATGGGCCTTTTATTGCTGAGAGTGACATGTTCGCATGTCTACTTTAGGAACACTGGAGTAGCAGAGCTACTATTAGCTTCGAGCTGCTTGTGGTTTGGACAGGTGATGACCATTAATGTCTGGGTCATCCTGTCCAGTGGTGGCGCTGTTCAGCTGCGGTGTGATAGCTCCGATATCATGGGCTGTGATGATCCATAGTTGATACTTTGATTACTTCATTTTCTATTGATCAGAGACAGATTTTTCAATGACCGTATTTGTACCTACAGATAAATGATCTCATATAAAACTGCCGTCGACTGATTTCAGCGTTAATTGGAATTGTCTTTCGAGATTATATACGCAGAGCAAACTTTCTCCCAACTCCTTTTAAAATAGTTAAACTTCAGTACAATGGCTAGCTGTATCATCACGCTTGACTGTGGAGGAAGAGGTAGGGGTTATTTTAACGCTGGATAGACATAAAACAAGCCCAGAATTTAACCAGACAGGCTTTCATTAGGTGTCAGGTTAATCACACACGATGAAGGTCCGTCTGTTTTTCACTCTTCTCTTCAGTTTCCACCGTGAATCCAGCTCCCGCCTCTTCAAATACAAAGAAAAGTTTGTCAAATAAATAAAAAAAGACACACTCTGAAATTTTTTCATCGTCAATTTAGCTGACAAGAAAAATCAGTCTCCATTGTCTGTATTCAGGATTAGCACTTTAGGGTTAGCACGTCTATTTTTGCCTTTAAAGACCGGTTCATTCTCAGTGAACTTTAGGGTTAGCACGTCTATTTCTGCCTTTAATGACCGGTTCATTCTCAGTGAACTTTAGGGTTAGCACGTCTATTTCTGCCTTTAATGACCGGTTCATTCCCAGTGAACTTTAGGGTTAGCACGTCTATTTGTGCCTTTAATGACCGGTTCATTCTCAGTGAACTTTAGGGTTAGCACGTCTATTTCTGCCTTTAATGACCGGTTCATTCTCAGTGAACTTTAGGGTTAGCACGTCTATTTTTGCCTTTAATGACCGGTTCATTCTCAGTGAACTTTAGGGTTAGCACATCTATTTCTGCCTTTAAAGACCGGTTCATTCTCAGTGAACTTTAGGGTTAGCACATCTATTTCTGCTTTTAAAGACCGGTTCATTCTCAGTGAACTTTAGGGTTAGTACGTCTATTTCTGCCTTTAAAGACCGGTTCATTCTCAGTGAACTTTAGGGTTAGCACGTCTATTTTTGCCTTTAAAGACCGGTTCATTCTCAGTGAACTTTAGGGTTAGCACGTCTATTTCTGCCTTTAATGACCGGTTCATTCTCAGTGAACTTTAGGGTTAGCACGTCTATTTGTGCCTTTAAAGACCGGTTCATTCTCAGTGAACTTTAGGGTTAGCACGTCTATTTGTGCCTTTAAAGACACTGGTTCATTCTCAGTGAACTTTAGGGTTAGCACGTCTATTTCTGCCTTTAAAGACACTGGTTCATTCCGAGTGAACTTCAGAAGTAGCACGTCTCAGTTGGTGGTTAGTAATTGTTTCCACCTGCCTTCACATACATAATCATGTCTGTTTCTTCATGTTTCACAGCAAACACAGAGGTGGCATCGTCTAAAGATAACCCATACCACACTCTCCGAGCTCTCCTCTCCAGGAAAATAGCCTTTCCCCAGAATATTTATTGATTTGATTTTTCTTTGCAGTCAATCCCACTATAAACAGTTTTTGCAGCAATGGGAGTTGATTTATTGCACTATTTCCTGGTTAACTTGCGGAAAGACAGTACTGTCTGTTATTTTGTATTTATCATCCTGGTTATTTTTTTCATTCGTCTACCCGAAAATCATCAATATCTATATAATACTGATGTCGTAGATCTGATTCTAACGACGAGAAGAACCCCCGTTTGTGTATATATATTAGTGTAGTTTTACTGTGAAGATTTTTTTTAACTGGAGCGCGTTTCCTCTCTTTTTAAATGACACATTTAATATTAATGTAAGTTCTGTTTTATTCTTTATCCTTTTGTACAGCATTGTTAAAGATTAATAGCGGGAATGTAGAAAGTTTTAGAAAATTTCCTTTTTGAAACGTCCTGTCTTTATGCTGCCCTGGTTCTAGTCAATAATCTCTGCTAATTATAGAACACCACAGACAGTTTGCCTCCCCATAATCACTGCAATCATCAGTCTTCTCCATAAAACTTTAATTAAAATAACTTGCTGTCTTGCAGAATAGTGAAATGTATAGTTCCACAATAAAATCACATGACATAAAGAAAGCAGTTATACCCTTTGCTCAATTGTCAGTTTTTGTAACAAATGTGTTATTCCAAACACGTCCCTGTTCTCTTTCTGATTTTTTTGTGCAAGAGTATGAGAATGTCTAGCAGTGTTATGGTAATGGAACTGTGAGTCTTTAGTCCAATGCTGTTATATGTATTGGTATAAAAAAAAGCAGAATACAACTTAGGCTGCGCTGCAATAAAAACAGAAACGTTCCTGTTATACCGTGGTGTCATCAACTTTGACTTAGCTTTAAGCGCTTAAAACTGTGTGCGTACAGTATAGAAGTCCCTTGGCACTTGTGAAAATGGTCATACCTAGGGTCAGGGCAGGAGTCTCTAAACTTTGGAACCACTTAGCATTTTCTGGGATGATGACTCACTAACATTGCCTAATCCTCTCCTATGGTTTGATTAGAGATTTCGCTCACCCATCACCTCTGGCCTATAGCCTGCTGAGGCCACTGCCAGTTCTTCGCCTGAAGTACATTCTTTTTTTTTTTCAGCTTTGCACACTCTGTGAGGCCATGACCCCACTCCGATAACAAGTGTTCAGCCACTTTTCTGAGCCTTCTGTAACTCAGCACTGGGTCCCCTGAAATGCAGCACAACCACCTGACCGTCTGCGGTCACCCCATCCGATACTCACCCTTTCTAACCTGGCTGAGAACGCTAGTGCTGTCCATGGTTTTTAATTAAAATGGCATTTCCAACTCTTCTGGGAAAATTATTAATAAAAATGGTGTCCCTTCTTGAAATCTTTCAGAGTGGAGACACAGTGCTTGGATAAAATATCTTAAGGACAAGGTCCATTTATGCCAGTACCATACACCCACTCACTGAAAATCACTTCAAAGACCCACTCGCTACAAATCACTGCAAAGACCCACTCACTACAAATCGCTGCAAAGACCCACTCACTACAAATCGCTGCAAAGACCCACTCACTACAAATCACTGCAAAGACCCACTCACTACAAATCACTGCAAAGACCCACACGCTATAAATCACTGCAAAGACCCACACGCTACAAATCACTGCAAAGACCCACTCACTACAAATCACTGCAACGGTTGTTTGTTTTCATTTGACCTTTGTAGGGACCTTTGGTTCTTTCCTTCCTCTCACTTCTGCATGCTGATATTAATTTGGTTATGCTTCATGTTGTGATCCAAAGAAAACTTATTGAGGACGCAATATGGACCGTGATCACAGTTCGCTCCACTTTCACAAACACCTCCCACGTCGTAAAACACCCCATTACGTGTCTCAGTTTCCATTTGATAACCAGATCACCGACCATCTGTCTTTAAAGTTAAACTGGTTCCTTTTGTTGGTTGAGAATTGTATCCCAGTGAAACAGCCAGGACAAGTTGCATGAGCTGGAAAACAAACGTTTAAATAAATGATCAAAAACTATAAAGAGTAAGCACTGTAATGAATGAGCAAATTACATTGCAAAAAATGCAATGCAAGATTATAAATATGAACATCATTAAAATAAACTAATAAAACAATAATGCATACAAATCAATATATTAATATTTCTAACTTTAATATATTCAGAATTTAGCTTACATAATTAATTAAGAAAATTATGAAATCTATATTTTTTTTTTAATGTGCTTTGTAAGCCAGGAAGCTGGTACAGCAAACAAATAAGTCAAAATATTGTATATTATACTGTAATAATGTAAAATTAATTAAAGTAGCACTGGGAGTAACACTAACTAAAAATGTGCAATATGCCATTGTTTATTTTGTAGAACATAAGTGTTTAAACACATTTAGTTTTTTTAACAAGCGCAGTGAATTTCCACAATCAGCCAAGTGTTGCCATATTTAGAGGTTTTAACCTGCAGGAGACAGAGAAAAACAGAGAATCCCCTACTCTGACACTCTGCTATCGGAATGCAGTAGCTAAGCGTCCATGGGTAATAGGATGGAAGTGAACTGAATCTGTTCTGTCACTGTGTTGTGGCAGCTGGAGCCCTGCGGTGACTCACGCACACCGAGCCACTTGGAGGTGCTCAAGTGCTGCTACCGTTTACCCTAAAGCAGTAAATGTATCTCTGTAACACCACTTTATTCTGTTCATTCATGGGGGGTGGATGAAATGGATGGGAGAGATGTCGTTCTGTGTTCCACGGGTTCAGCTTCAGCCCTGACATCAAACTATCCAGAAGACTTCTTTTTCGACCCCATTATTTGGATATGCAGACTACTCTGTGTTGCTGTACCACCTTGCTGGATTTCAATGCGAAACAAACTATACTGTTAAAAAATTCGATGTGCTGTTAATACAGCCATTTATGTGAGTTTAAAGTGAATATTGTTATTATTGTTAGAATTTATTCATACAGCCCACATTAGTGTGTTCAAGATTAGTATGTTAGATCGGTTTGACGTTTATGTAACTGTATTACAGCATTAATGCTGCTAGCTGTGTATCTTTCCACTAGAGGGTGGTGTTGTACTCTGGACTTTTCCTGAGAAGGCCCAACAACAGAGGGGTGTGGCTTCATTTAATCAGCGTAAAAATCATGTGGTGAACCGGGGTCAACCGTGCCTATAATCCTATCCTCGGGCTGCGATCAGATCGCTGCCCCTGCATTGTATCTTGGCAGTGTTAAGGCTGAGTCGTCATGGGAACAAAACAGGGACGCCTCAACGCAATGTGCAGGATGACATGAAATACAGCCTGTGCTTTACATTTCATTCAGCCACCATCATTAAGCTGGTTGAGGATGAGTGTGTGTGTGTGTGTGTGTGTGTGTGTGTGTGTGTTGTATTACATGACGGCGAGACAAATCTGCAACGTCCCATAATGCAATCCCCCGATGCGCTTTGTGTTACGACATGCATTGGTTTGTATTCTGGCACTAGAAAGTTTCCCTATTAAATAGCATAGCAGTGCGTGACAGTCAACATGTGCAGAGACGCGCTTGAAACCACCAGGAGTCAGGAGTGTACAGTATAGCAGGACCATGTTCCACAATGAGGCCGGCTGCCCCTCATCGCACACCGGAATCCTTCCCAGAATGCACAGAGCTGTTGCCAACCCGCAACACTGACCCTGGGTTCCGCACTGCTGGATGAGCTTAATATGCCAACAGACAGTATCTATGTGTCACAGGAAAGAGGATATCGGGTAAACAGCTGGGGTAGACATCTCCTTTCATTTAATTAGGTTCTGCGTCCTTTGTTTGGGTGTTTTTTTTATATTTGTCTGCAGGAGCATTGAGAGTCCCGTGCTGTTTAAGAAGATGGGAAGGCCAGAGGTCAGTGTGTTTGTGTGGTCTATAAAAAACTGCGGGGGTAATATGCCCATGTGGTGTACATTACCACGGTGTTTCCTGCATCAACAGCTCCGTCGTTTAAGGGTTCGCTTGGCCCGACCAGAGAGTGATGTTATCGCGAAACCCCTTCATGGCCGTCATCGTTCGGCACGAGGACTGATTCTTTCCCCTGCATCTTCGAACCTCTTATGGATTGCTGCATAAGATGGCTTTTAACAAAGCATGTGACGTGTGGGGGCGGGGCCTCGCTGTGGCCTCACTGTGGTGTGGCCTTGCAATACTCAGCTTGCATTACAGCAAAGGATACTCAAAGTTTCATTTGGTAATGTGTGTCGATTACTGCAGAGAGTATTCCTTTCATTTAAACGCTCCAGACTATAGCCTTATACAACCATGTCCAGACAATAAATCAATAATGAATGAATTATAAATAATACAGGCAAGTCTTTCGTATGCGTTAAACTTATCTTTCGAGACCCTCGTTTCTCTGAGGGGAAAGGAATCAGAAGGAATGCATGTTGATATCAAACGACATGTCACATTTTAAGATGCCAGAGTAAACTTTGCGCACATCACAACTGGCCCGAAATGCATTTTGCAGCACTGTTCCTGCTATTGCCATGGAAACCCAAAATAAAGGCTTGTTTTGGGACTTGGATATGTGAGGACCACGTTTCCCTCCTTAGGAACGCTAATTCACAATATAAAGGTTCCGACCCCCCCCCCTCCAATGCCAGGCCTGAGACGTGTGTCTCTGTCGCTGTTCGTGTTGTGTTTTTCATACTGCTGTGAGCCCTTAAACCTTTTCAATAGGAGTACAGCAATATGCCTTCTGATCGAAGTACAACTACCTGCAGACCATGATTTTAGTCAAATAGTTACTTTCTCAAATGTCTGAAATTTGTTTTAAAGCCAATGACAAATATTATAGGGACCATGTTACCAAAGTGCACATTATGGAAGAATCAATTAGAAAGTTTTTATATTAATTCTGAGCCTAAGTGTGTGCGTTCCCTGTAATGGATATTGTGTCTGTGTGTGCGTCCGCCGTTTCTCCAACCCTCAGGACAGCTGTGTTGAATCTTCCAGAAAGACGTATTGTCTCAGTCATCTAACTCTTCAGATTGAATGACACTAGGTATCAGTCGCAGAACTGCAGAATGTTATTTTGTCTCACTGTTAAATTCAGATTGCTCTTGGTGTCACACTAAATCACAAATCAGCCTGCAAAGTACAAGCTTAGTCCTTACAGAAAAAGAAATCTTTATTGAAAGCATTTTTTTGAATGGAACAGCAAAAAACAAGGCGCTGTTTTAATTATTAAAACAAAAGTGATGTACAGAACATCAATGAATACTCTCAAAGCCCGTGTGAGCTAATCCCTGGCTACTGATTTCATTTTCTGGTTTTTCGACTTCTTTCTGATGTTAGAGTCCATGCACATAAACAAAACAAGGTCCTTCAGGAAGGTGGAGAGATGGGAAATGTAGTTGTGGTTTAAATTTAACTGAAGGCAGGTTCAGGATGTAGCTGGGTGCAGGACGAAGGGGATTCAGCGTGCTGGAATGGGGAATGGAATCGTTCATCGTAAAAATTGCTCACTGTAATTTGTGAAGGCCTCCGACTTGAGGAAGCAGCGGGTTTTATAGTGATGCTGCTGGTGATTACGTTGCTGCCTTTAGCAGGGTTCCCACCGGTCAACGCCGGAGACCTGTGCTCCTGCGCAAAGGTGAAGTATGCAGTCTTCGACTGGGATATGCTATTTACGGTCCGATTTATAGCTCTCCCTAAGTGTATGTGGATTCTGTTGTCCTCTGCAGTGATGAAATTTGAACCGGCACTGTTAGACCTCTGGACCTCCCAGCTTTTCTGCCTCCCAGGGGCTATCTGGACCAGAGCTTGCTGCCCCACCACATCCACAGGCTCTTTTGAACAGGGCCGCTTCGGAGTGCCGGTTGTGACAGGAGCCCCCTGGGTGGGTGACACCGCTTGCTCTGGGTGGTCTGGGGCCGGTGTGCAGTCAGAAGTGGCTTCGGAGAGAGGGCACATGTTTTGGCTGGGCAAGCAGAACCCATCAGAGGAGACAGACCTTTGGGATCTGGAGCAGGACGAAACGGAAGTGTTCTGAATGACAGTGATTCTTTGTTTAGGTTGACCACCGCTCGTAGGAATGAGTGCGGTGCTGGTGTAAGAGCGGGCATTTTCAGTAATTGGGCTGGTAATCTTCAGCATGGCCAAGTGTCTCCCATGATCTGGGGTTACCTGGATCTGCGGAGGCTTCCCTGGACAGCGAGTTGCTGTCATGTCTTTTTGTTTTGGGCGATCTTTTTTCTCCTGGGGTCCTAGTTTACAGTGGACTATATTTTGATTGTTGACTGTGCTATTGGAGCAGATGACTCTTGATCCCTTGATGCTCAGGTTCGTACTATCGAAGAGAGCGGCACAGTCTTTAGTGAGCGGCAGCTTATTGTTGTAATCAGGATCATCCACTGAATCCCTTTCCTTGTGCAGATTAGCATTCAGCACCACTTGCCCCAGCGGAGCCAGGCTCTTGTAATCGGGGGGCTGGCTGTCCGTTAGATCTGTCTGTACCCCCCTAGAGGAAACATGTCTATCTTTCTCATTCATTCCCACCCAAGGGCTTTTGCTGAATAGACGGTACCTCTCTAACTCCTTGGTGAGGTTCTCCATCTCCCTGACCAGCTCCTTGTCCATCGCCTTTTGCTGTGCCGGTTTCCTCTGTGACAGTTCGTTTCCTGTTTTAATGCCACACATCGGTTCCTCTGCGTTCACGTATTCATGGACCTTTTCGTGCAGGGCAATCACCTTTCCAGTCAGTTGGCTGTATTCAGCCTCTTCTTCTTTCAGGCGTTTATTAACAATGTGCTTCTCGTTGGACTGCTCTTTCTCCTCAAGTTGGCATTTGAGGAGCTCCTTGCTGGATATCCCCGCCTCTCCCAGCAGGCCCTCTGCTCTCTGTTTCTCAGAGGAGTTTTTCTCATCCAGTGATTCAATCTCATCCTCAGCCTTCAACAGGTCCTCTTCGACCGTCTCTTTTATTAGCCTCTCCACTTCACGGTCCAGTTCATTGGTTTTGTTATCATCTCGGTGGAAGAGCTCCCCTTCAGCTCTCCTTCTCATAAATTCTGTCTCCATTCTGTCCTCCAGGGACTGGAGCCTCTTCTTCATCATGCTGAGTTTGGACTGCAGGTCAATGCTTATCTCCTCCTCTGCTTTCAGCTTTTCCTTGAGTTCATCCCTTTCCTTAGTCATTCTACACACTTCCTCCTTGAGTTCACCCCTTTCCTTAGTCATTCTACACACTTCCTCCTTGAGTTCATCCCTTTCCTTAGTCATTCTACACACTTCCTCCTTCAGCTCATCCCTTTCCTTAGTCATTCTACACACTTCCTCCTTCAGCTCAGACTTTGACCGCAAGGCTCGATTACTTTCTTCCCTGAGTTCCTCCATCACAGATGTTGCTTTTGCCTGCTCAGCATGCAGCTCGAGAAAACTGCTTTGAAGTTTGTCCTCCAGAAGTTTTGTTTTCTCAGTCATAGTCTTCCTCTCGTCCACCAGCATGACCGTCAGCTTCTTTAGCTTGGCGACGTCTTCCTTCAGAGTAAACTCTGTCTTCTCCAACCGTCCCCCAGTAGCCTCCAGCTCGCCAATCCTCGCCTTTAAGGAGCCCACATCATTTGATAGACGCTTACTTATGCTTCTCTCCTGCTCAAGGATGCATCTGAGCGAGCAGCATTCCTGTCTGCTCTTTCCAAACGCGTCCTCCAGCTTCTCTAGCTCGAGTATCCTGTGGTTCAGTCGGCCTACTTCTGCTCTAAGGCTTTGGTCGTGACTAGAATCCTTCTCCAGCTTCTCAATGAGATCCCAGGATTGATCCCCCATTTTTATCATCTCTGTGTCCTTCTCATTATTTCTGAGTAATTTTTTCCTCAGTTTCTCCACTTTGGATGTCAGGTGCGAGTTGTCACAGTCGGTACATGTTATGTTCTCCCAGAGGTCCTGGAGCTCATCCTCAGCCCTACGGAAAGCTTTGTTGGCCCCGTCAAGTTCATCCAGCTGCTGCCTCTGTTGAAAGCAACAGAATGGGTCATGAAGGTCCTCCTCTTTCTGGAAGACTTCTCGAGTTCCCCTTCTCGTAACCTGGCCCGGTCAAAGAACAGCTGCGTTTGGGTTTGTTGGTGGCACTGTCAGAGAGCTTGTGGACTTTGTCACTTTGTCCGGTAAACAGCTCATTCGGTGGCTAACCGAAAGCTGAGATACACATTATTATTTCTCAGGTACTCCTCAAGGCTTGAGATGTTCTTGCTGTCATCCGCCTTGGTTGTTCTGGTAACATCAAGCAGGCACTTCAGTCTGGAGAGGAACATCCAACATGGAACGTCATGAGATGAATTCATTTCACGTTTGAATGCTAAATTAATTTAGCTTATGTTTTACTTTTTAAACTTTGTTTATCTAAAGATAGGATAGACTTTCTGTTGACTTGCTCAACTCTAAGCTTACAAAGTATTGTCCCTTTTGTGATTTTATGGTGTCACGGGAAAACAATCCCCAGAAAGTGCTTATTGCACATTAAAGACCTGTGTTAAATGAATCAGATCAGGAAAAAGAACAGGGAGCAATAGGTGGAAATCAGAATGTGTCTGCTAACCAGTAGTCATTAATCAGGTTTGGGAGTTGACTGTACGTGGGAGGTTAATTAGGGTCCCTGAACGCACAGCGCCTGCACAAGTATTGTTTGGATTATTTTCCCATTTTAACGCCCAAGCAGGACCACTTAACATAAAAAAACTAACAGTATGGATCCGATTAAAGTTTAAGACGTGGGAAAAATGTAAAAATGTTTTCAAGTGTTCATCAGACCTACAACTGAAAGGAGCTTAGCAGCGAAGTGAGAAGGCACCACGGATCGCACTGACTTGTTCGGTTCAACCCTCCTGAAAGATCCCTGTCCAGACTGCTTGCCCCTGTCTATTTAATGTCCAGGCTGTGTGTTACTCTTAATTTAGTGTTCAGGCTGTGTGTTACTCTTAATTTAGTGTTCAGGCTGTGTGTCACTCTTAATTTAGTGTTCAAGCTGTGTGTCACTCTTAATTTAGTGTTCAGGCTGTGTGTTACTCTTAATTTAGTGTTCAGGCTGTGTGTCACTCTTAATTTAGTGTCCAGGCTGTGTGTCACTCTTAATTTAGTGTCCAGGCTGTGTGTCACTCTTAATTTAGTGTTCAGGCTGTGTGTTC
>JAOYSI010001680.1:0-16853 GCA_025775065.1 Hiodon alosoides | reverse complement strand
GCCATGGTATTCATAGTCGTAGCTAGACGGTTAGAAGACTGACAAGTAATCGTTTGGAAGTCTCCATCTAAGTCTGAGTCCTGGCAACAGCATTTGATGTTTTCAAAGAGTCCGTTTGAAACTCGGATATATCCCGACCGATGAATATATTCCTCACCAACGTAAAATGAGGACCGACTTTCTCAAGCTGCCCGCTGCTTTGCTGCTTCAAACTCTCGCCGTCCTTTCCATCCAGCTATCATTTTTATTTCTGTCACTCATATATACAGGTACTGGGGGGGTATTTTCTGCATTCTATGTGGCTTTTTTTGCGCCAAAGAGAGCTGAATTGGGAAGAGATATACGGAAAAATATGTGGTTTCCATTTGAATCATCCTTAGTGTGTTTTTTCAGAAAAGGACACTGGCTTGGTCAGGATGGCTGAGCGGTCTAAGGCGCTGCGTTCAGGTTGCATTCCCATTGGAGGCATGGGTTCAAATCCCACTTCTGACAACTCTTTCTTGCCTCTATCTCTGAGGGTCTTTTGCTTTGCAAATTACTGCGGCTAAATCACTTATCCGCCATCTCCAGGGCAGGCTGAGCCATGGTATTCATAATTGTAGCTAGACGGTTAGAAGACTGACAAGTAATCGTTTGGAAGTCTCCATCGAAGTCTGAGTCCTGGCAACAGCATTTGATGTTTTCACAGAGTCCGTTTGAAACTCAGAAATATCCCGACCGATGAACATATTCCTCGCCATCTTAAAATGAGGATCGACTTTCTCAAGCTGCCCGCTGCTTCAAACTCAAAAAACATTTCACTTGTTTTATTGTACGCAGTCAATCTGTTGAATTTCTGATTCTAATGTGTGGTCTCCAATAAGTGTGTTTAGAGGGGAGAATCCATGTGCTCTGTAGCTTTGTACCTCCCATGTTATTGTGAGTGCATATTTGTTGTGGGAAAGAAATGGGTGCTGTTTGTTGCAGGTTTGTTGAACAATTAGGTAAAGAAATGCATGCAAGGACGGTTTGCCATTCATCTAAACCCCTCTTTCATGCACAATCTAGCTTTTCTTATATCACCCTCGTAGATTATTGGGTCATCCTTTGTTTGAGTCACATGTTTTACTACTCCTCTGCCATTTTCTCTTCATCTGCCTTAAATTCCCTTGTCCACCATTACGTCCAAGTGTTGTCCTTCGTATTGTCTGTGAACCCAATGTTAATAAAGTCGTCATATTTTTACCAGGTGTTTTCAGTTGATTTCATTTAAATGTTGATTAAAGTCATTATTTTAAACTATTCTAAGAACTTACAGATAACAGATATAAAATAACTAAACAACCCTGATACCTACTCCACCTACAGTTTCATCATAGAAAGCTGGAAATGATTAAATGTATTCAAGTACATGGCTTGTATTAAACCAGGTTTACACTTAATAAATAAAAACATTTTAGACAGATTTAGTCTTACATTAACTTATATTGACATTTATTTAAAAGGTTAATGGTAACAATCAATCGGGAGACTTACTTCTTTAACATCAAGGTTTGAGAGTATTTATGCCACAGTAAATATAAATTTTTCTGATGTTAAAATTGCAATAGAATATATGAAGAAAATGTCCTAAATTTCTAAGGATTCTTATAGTATGTGCATCTCACATAACTAAAGATTGGGTTTTAGGGAAAAGAAAACATTCATAGACAGCTGACAAAATCTCAGTAATTATTGTTTAAACAATGTTTAATGTAATATTGACATTTCAAAAAGTATTAGTATTGTTAAAATATTTGTTTCTGAGATTGCAAATAAGCGATAATTAGGGAAGGCTAAAGAATGGGGTGGTGGTTGAGAAATCTGAATTTTAACTATTTTCATAAGTTATATTAAAATGGATTTTCTTTTAAAGTCTGAACACATAAAGGGAAGGACAAAAATACTCACAAAATCCTTTTTTAAATCTTTGCTAGACAGAGAAAATATATAATTGATTTGCTTTAAGAACTTTTAAGAATCAAATTCTGCTGCTAATTAAGAAAACATTTTAGCAAGGTTACCAATTAACAATCTGTGAATGCGTATGTATGTAAATATCTTATATCTACAGTATGAGTCAGCAATACATTTAAATATTTATAATTAATAATTAACAATAACCAGGACATTATCAAGGAAAAAAACATAACCTGTTTTTTTTTTCTTATAAGGTCTTTTTTTTTGCATTTACTTACACAAAAAGTAAGTGTAACTTAATTATGTTCATTTGTTTTATTTCAAATTGAGGAATTTTTCTCTTAAGTTTTTCACCGCATTATGTTGGCTACTGTCAGTCTTCAGATTGGTACCCTGCCCTGTTTTCTTGCTGCCCTCGAGCTGCTTGCTTGTGCATGAACCCTGCTCTTTCTCTTTGCCTTTCCCACTCAGAGTTGCCAGCACCTCCTTGGGCCCACCCCTCTCTCTTCCCTGGTACTCTTCTGACTCCTGGTATGCTCTGCAGCGTTCTATGACCGCCATGATGGAGATCTTTTCTCGGGATGTTGGGGAACGGATTTGTACGTAGTTATCATCGGTACATTCCTCATTCTCCTCCGCTTTCTTCTTTTCCACAACAATTTCTGCCTTCAGCTGTTCTTCCTGGCTGACCTGGTGGGGGTCCACAGCATTCTTATTTTCACCAATGACCTTGCACCCCCCAGGCAGGCTGGCTTGGCCGGAGATGTAGTATTTGGGGTCTTGACTGTGGAGGCTGTGGAGCTGGTCGAGTCGAAAACTGCTCAGTCTTTGGTCCAGGGAGCCCGCTCTGCAGAGCCGAGGTGGGGCATTCATGGGCTCATGGGCAGGGTGTGGCTGAGAGACAGCAGCTGGCAAACTATCCAGTGTAACGCTGTAGCTGGAGTGCCTCCTGGGGCTTCCCTTGGGCATCTTCTGGGGTTCGGAGCAGCTACGTCCAGTAGAAGGGAGCATGACCTCTGGTCTTTGGGGGGTGTACTTGGAACACAGCTCACGCACATCGGGCCAGAGAAAGCTTTCGGCCTGCGGCGTGCTGTGCTGAATACTGAGGTATGTAACCCAGGGGTTGCCCCCAGAGTCCACTGTGGGATCAGGGCTGGGCGGTCTCATTGACTCGGTTGGAATAAGCTCATCCAGAACAACCTGGTCATACGAGGTCAGGTGAAGGGTCAAATTTTTCTCACCTGTAAAACACAGCGAGGCATGTAAACGAGGTTACTGGGCATCTTGGTAATCAACTTTCTTAGCTAAAATATACATGAACAAATAGACTTAAAATTTGTTTTTCTGATACCAACGACTGAGTTTTTTTGATCATTAAAAGTGTTTGCTTTTATTTTTAAAGATGTTCCCAATATTCATAATTCAATTACCTAGTCTTTCATGGTTGCCCTGGTGGTTTCTAATGGTTTCACATCATCCAAGTAAATTGCTATTGACTTTAAATGCTTTTCTTAGTTTAAATGCATTTACAGATATACAAAAATATACAGGTGGTATATACGTGGTCAAATTTGTTGGTACCCATCCACAAAAACCCCAACCGCCAATAGGTTAACAGGTAGTTTGGCCCACTCTTCCTGTGAAAACATCTCCTGCTGTCTCAGGTTTGATGGGTGCCTTCGCCAGACTGCAAGTTTCAGCTCTTTCCATAGATATTCAATAGGATTTAGATAAGGACTCACAGAAGGCCACTTCAGAACAGTCCAATGTTTTGTTCTTATCCATTCTTGGGTGCTTTTAGCTGTGTGTTTTGGGTCATTATCCTGTTGGCGGACCCATGACCTTTGACTGAGAAAGAGCTTTCTGTCAGTGGGCAGTACGTTTCACTCCAGAATGCCTTGATAGTCTTGAGATTTAATTGTGCCGTGATTCAAGATTCAAGCACCCTGTGCCAGGTGCAGCAAAGCAGCCCCAAAACATAACCAAGCCTCCTCCATGTTTCACTGTAGGTATAGGGTTCTTTTATTTGAAATTTTAAAAAATTTCGTCTGCGAACATAGAGCTGATGTGACTTGCCAAAAAGCTTGAGTTCTGACTTATCTATCCAAAGGACGTACCTTCACCTGGGAGTTCAACTTGTAATTCTTTGGAAGTATCCTTGGATCTTTTTCTGCCATTCGCACTATCCTTCTGTATCCTTCCACACCCAGGGAGGTTGGCTACAGTTCCATGGACCTTGAATTTCTTAATAATATTTGCAATTGTTGTCACAGGAACATCAAGCTCCTTGCAGATGGTCTTGTAGCCTTTACGTTTACCATGCTTGTCTATTATTTTCTATTATTTATATTCTCAGACAACTCTCTCCTTTGCTTTCTCTGGTCCATGCTCTGTGTGGTGCACAGAAGGATACCAAACGGCACAGTGACTACTTTCCTCCATTTAAATAGGCTGAATGACTGATTACAAGATAGAATGTTTGATACTATTTAAATAAACGAATTAGTTTGGAATATCACTATAATTAAATTATTTATTATCTTTTCTAAGGGGTACCAACAAATGTGTCCAGGCCATTTTAGAATATCTTTGTAGAATGAGCAATAATTAATATATTTTCACAGTTTCTTTGCTTTATTCTATGACATACCAAAGGCATGCAAGTATAGATGATGCAAAAGCTTTGAGTTTCATCACTTTTCAGGAAGAATTAAGCATTATTTCAATGAGCTGTAAGGGTACCAACAAATTTGATCAAGTCTGTATATTTTAAACTATTGTTAATCTGAAACTGTTAATCTTTGAAATCTTTGACACCATCAAAATTGTTTCAGTAACCATTTTGACAAATTGTGGTCTGCATTGCATATATTAAATATTTTTGTTCAATTGCCACTATGTGAAATTTCTTAAAATTTCAATCTCTAGTACCTGTTGTTATAAATAAAATTTTGTGGATTTTTGGATACTTTTCTTATCCAGGGTATTCACACAGAATGTTTTAGATACAATGGGGCACACCTCAATCATTAGATACAAAGGGACCTACCTCTATCGTCTCTTTCAGGCTTCTCCTCCTGTACTGAGGGCAGACTCCCTTCGTTCTGCAGCTCTTGGGTTTCAGGGCTCTTCTGCATCACTAATGGTTTGCTGCTCCTGATGCGTTGGCTATACTGCCGCGCAAGCTGAAAAACTTTGCGCTTTGCCTTCTCCTCTCTGTCTTGCAGCAACAACTCTTCCTCCATGTCTGACCGCAGGGGAATGACTCTGGGGATGGATTCCCGTTTGTCCTGTGTCCTGCCTTTGTCCTGGGGTCCTAGGTTCTCTTCCGGACAGGCAGACTGGCCTAGCTCAGGATCCATGACGGTGGGCTCCTCCATGATCAACAAGGGCTCACTGCATTCACCAGAGCGATCCCCGCTCGAGGACAGACAGGGACTGACTCCCCTGGAGGCCTGCCTGGTCACTGGAGATTTCTCCATGTCCTGCCATGCCCTGATTAACTCCATGGAGGATTGGAACGTCTCGTCTCTGAGAGGAAAGCTGTGAGTCTTGTCCTTGACAGCCTCAGAATCCACATAGTTTTTATTCCCCAAGCCATAGTGTATCGGTCCGTGTTCCTTGTCCATGTCTGATACTATGCAGGAGACAGGGGAGCCACTGGTGGCTATGGCAGGGGCAGACTTTGTCTCCATGCTGACACCTTTATCCTTGGGTATGCTGTTAAACCGGCTGACAGAGTTACGAACCAGTCCCGCAGGGATATAGGTCAGACTTTCCCTCCGTTTGAGGCTGAAGCTGGAGTCCTGATGTTCAGCGTGTTCATAGTAGCTCTTGATCTTTTCAATGAGCAGCTGATCTTGTCTAGAGAGGGTGGACTCCCTCCTATTATTGGGGGCTTGTCCGAGATCACAGAGGAGTTTGGCTTCAGGAGGAACCTGGATGAATGGACTTTGGGGCCTAATCTCCTGAGCCTCGCAGCGGAGGCACAGGGCGCTGCTAGTGTGACTAACTGGCCTAGGGCTTGGGCTGTTCGGAGGGTGCAGGTCCTCCAGAGTCAGGCTTCCCTGCCGGCTGCTGCTGGTAAAATGCTCAGCGATAACGCTGGCCTGCTCCAGGACAGAAGAGGGGAGGATGCTGCAAGCCCCACTCTCTGATGCCGTCTCCACCTCTTCCTCATCTTCAGATGAAGAGAATGATTCCTTGCTTAGGGATTTTAGTTCAGATAGGAGTGTCCCTGACTGCCGTTCCTCCGAACAGTGGGGCGGTCCGTAGATTGTAGTGTTGTCGGCTAATTCACAGTCGGACAGCATGGCCTCCGCCAGAACCTCAGTTTCCCCGGAGGAACACATATTGGTCTGTAGCATGGACTTTGTTCGAGCAAGTGGAAAAAAATTAATGTTACCTAACCTACTTTTGACCAAATGCCCATTATACTACATTTTTTGTAATACATACAATGTATATCAACATTATTATTAGAATTATCAATGTATCACCGTATGTATTTCAGAACTTTAAGGCAAAAGAACGTCAATTAGTTTACCGATCAATAATTGATATGGAACTCAGACTTTCCCGAAGACTAACCTCTGAGACATTCCACAGCACCATGTGCTAATTAACCTATTAATATTCCTTCAACACCATATGCACTTACTCTCTGTTCTTGTTAGTCCAGCACTCCCCAGACCTGTTTCCTGATTTATCCCATTTTATACTCCATGCAATGTCCTGTTGGTTGTTTACTTACTTTCAAGTCTGAGCAGTTGTTTCCTAGGGCCTGACTATCAGTGTTAAGACCAACCTTTTGTTTTCCCAATGCCGATTGCCCTTCCTTGTACTGTTCCCACATTAGCGACTATTGCCTACCCTGTCAACACTGACCTCCGGATTTTCCCACTTTGGATTTTGACATGCCTGACTACTGCCTGCCTTGACAATGACTCCTGCTCAGCCCTCCTTGTTTTTTTGGTTGCCTTGCAAAATACAAGTCTGGGTTCACCCTTCGGCTTTGCACGATCTCATTGTTACACATATAGAAAAAAACATCTCATGACTAAAAACAAGAAGAAAATGAAGTGGAAGAAAACAGAAATATATACCATCTATTTTATTGAAAAAAGAATGATTACTTGATATGACAACAGTAAGAACAGCGGCAAAAACCAGAGGTAGCCTTGGCCTTATATTTACCTGGTCAGTTAAGGACCTGCTTGTGGCTGTATCCAGTGTCTCCTCTCCGTCTGCCGGTTGGCCTTTCTCTGTTTTTAACATGTTCTCTGCACACTCCTCTTCATCCTTAACATTGAACATTGAGCAACATTGGCGGTCTGTTCTTATGGGGGGCTAATCTCCTTAAATGCATTTGACCTATACTTCACATAACATAGAGCAGATCTATTTTAACATTTAAGCAAGATATTAGTGAACAAGCTGGGTAGGAACTATTTTTCCAACAGATGTTGTTCTTGTACAATCATTCAATTATCATTTTCAGAAGCAAGAATGCCGAGCACATAAATTATTTTTTTTCAGTGGAAAGTTCTATAATAGCAATAGTAAACATGCACACGTTTGAGCTAAAAAAGTAATAATTAATATGGATGTTATAATGACTAAATTACACACCTCTTGGGGGGATAGTTATTAAGCTTTACCCCATGAACAAAGTCTGTTACCTCATATTATACTTGGTTATTTACCACAATACCTTGCCACATATGCCAATCCACAGGAATTGTTTTAGTTTTTTGATAATTCAAGGGTCAATTAATATATTTAATTATTTAAAAGGTCAATCTACATGCATACCTGTTTCTTAAATATAAAAGTCATTCAAAACACAAACAAAGCAAAGCCCAAAGACAAGCACGCAGACCAATCCACTACATGACTGGTAAATAATCAGGCACAACAACACTAGGTGACCACTGCTTCCTCCATGCACACAACTGTAAAGGACAAAAGGGAATAAAAAGTGCAAGACATGAAATCCACTATATTTCCATTCGTAAAAAATTGATTAGCCTTTTTGAATACCAGTAACCATGTCAACAATTCTGTTTCCTTTTTTGGGCAATAAATGAAATTGATCCTACAATTAAAATAACTCACACATCCCTCTTTTTGATAGACTAAAGAGTTCCATTTATTTTCACTATGGAATAAGTTGTCACCGCTTGTTTCAAAGCTTGCATACAACATCAGGTATTGTTAGTGGTTATCATAATTCCTTGTCAGTTCCGTCCAAGCATCCACAGATCCAAGAAAAAACGGGAACCAGTTAGTTAGAACACCAGCAGTATATGATGAACGACAAGGCCAAAAAAAGGCGTGAGAGAGCCTCACCATAGTGACTCGAGCCGAAAGTAAAGCCCTGGCTCGGTAGTGCCAGCAGGAGATGGCAGCCAGCATGGAACTGGCAAAGTCGGTTATCTGGTCATCCGTCATCCAAATATCATCCCCGTCACCTTCCCCCTCTTTTTCTTGCTCTTCCCCCAACTTGCAGGATGGGGACCCTGGCCTAGGCTCCTCACAGTCAATTGAGCTAAACCTCTGAAAGAAGTGCTTCCTGGGGGCAAGCTCCTCCTCATCCTCCTTCACACTAGGCCTTTCAGTCTCAGTCTCGCCTAGGCTAAAGCCCAGACTGCTGATGCCAGTGCTGGCCCGCGTGGAACATGGGTCAGCCATCAGGGCCCCATCATTGTCTGCATGCTGTAGTGTAAAGTCACAAATATGTTGTGTTATGAAATACAACATGTTCAGCTTTTACTTAAAGAGATTTTAATAGAAATTTTCGCAAACAGTTTCGCTTGACTTTTGTTCCCAGAGAACATGCAGACTGTTGGGCTATTTGAACAGTGGTGGAAGAATGGACTGTAAAATGGAACTCTTGCACGCACCGGTGTGGCAGGCCACCCTTCCAGTTTCTTATGCCCGAACACACCCACCTGACGGTCGGGCGTCTGGCGTTATCGGCATGCCGATGGATGTGTGTTCAGAACGACAGCGGCTGTCAAACCCGATTCAACAGGTAGAATCAACAACGGGGATGAGCTTTTAACTAAAGCTAATTAAATCAGAGCGTGAAGAGTAGGTTAAAATAAAAAAATTCTACCTAGTTAACTTCACCACGTGTGTTCACTCGCGCCAACATCCATGTATTATGAGAAAATAAAACTGCCAAAAACTACAAAATAAAATAGACAACTCCTAGAAACAATCTGATTTCAAATTGCCAAGAAAACTTGCCAAGAATTAACTTCTTTAATACACTCTTCTGTAAGACGCAACTGAACGTTTGGATTTGAACACTTTTAAACTTGTGGAAAATAAGAAATATGACAATTACTAGATTACAAGTGCAAAGAGGAAGAAATCTTGCACAAGGCTTTATGCTGATCAGTTCATGCTTACCTTGATATTAGCTGAAGGATGCGCACCAACAAAGGGGCCAAAAGAGATGAAAAATAAATATTGTAAATAACAAACTATAAGGTCAACAGGAACTGCGTCACTGCATTTTGTTTATATTCCCTGTTAGTCATATTGTCATATATCATAATCCTTGATACAAATGCATACTGAAGAATTACAGGAAATACTGCAATACCTAGGCTTCACCAGCACATATCGTGATGCCAAACACCAGGCTCCACCAATTCGTAATGGAACAATGAACAGTGGCCTTTTTTTTCTACACCTTGTTTGCAACTTATTGCAAAGTCACACTTATGAGTAGCCTGGTCTTTGGCAGGCATAATGATTGGATAAAAGTTCTCAATACTCCCTCTGAAATAATCAAATGTTTATTTTGTATGTTAGCAATGCCGATCAAATAAATTACTCGTATTAATTTTGCAAACAAATTGCACAGTAACATGAGATTTTTTTGTAGAATTTTTATAAAAAAAAAAAAAAGTAAAATCCCTGTCAACCACAAGTATTGTATTATGAGCATCAGGAGATCTCTAGTTGTAATCTGGTAAAAAATATTGTTTGTTTTAACCCTGCCATTGTTTCTCCTCAGTGTGGTTACAAGCAAATTAGATATTACTGAGCATTTTCTAAATTCTGAGCAATTGGAAAGGTAGTATCAGTTTTGAGTTTGATCACCATTGGTAACATATGATTATCTCCAACCTCATATTTAGAGCTAGCATGGCTGCAAGACTTAATCTCAGCCACAGAGCAAAGTGTAAACTAATTTGGAAGCGGCAGTAACGCTCAGAACAAACATATAACTGGGAATTTTATGTAGCGTGCCAGGAAAAAGAGAGAGCAGGTGTCCTTTTTCTGGACCGTTAGGTGAGGAGCTACATGTGGAGCTGAAAAGTCAGAATGCTTCACAGGCAAGGCCTAGCAGGTAGCCCTTGTTTACTTATCATGTGATCATGTAGAGCATGGAATGTGTCAAAGCTAAAGCATTCTTCTCCTATTGTATTTTTCACCAACAGAGATGTACAAATAAAAGTAAAAGATGATTCGTGCTGCAGGGAACATTCATGAAAATTGCTAGAGTTTATACCAGTGAGAGAAGTCCCATTATCCAATTATTCAATTTTAACTGCATATGCTTGTTTGACAGAAACTGTGTAAATAAGTTATAAAAACTAAAGTTATAAAAGGTATAAAAAGTAGCTGAATTACTTTTTAATGTTAATAATCTTGAAGCTTTGTGCTGCTAATTGGGGTGAAGGCAATGAGGAGTGTTGTTATAGATGGAATACATTACCATTAGTGGCTTTTAGGATTTGTTTGGATGACTCTAAAAGAAAAACAGTGACAGAAAATTGTTGGTATGAGTAACCATTTTCATTTCTGCATTTCATAGACTAAATCAGCAGTTCTGGGGGTTTTTTTCAAGCTGTAGGATGTGCCTCCCAGAGGAGGCGTGAGAGAAGGCCAGAGGAGGTGCAACAACCATGTAACTGTTAGCTAGCTATTTCCCAAGCTAGCAGGCAATAATTTACAAACTTTTTTACGAATTTCTTGCTAGCTATCGTTAATGTTGTTAGCTAGCTGCTAAAAATTCCACTGCCTTTGTTGAGATTTGCAATAATCACAATTATGTAGAGATTTCTCACAACTGGGAAAAATCCACCCCACCATCATGCCAATCTCTATATCTCGTTTATATATTTGTGGTTGTTTTATCTACTTCCAAATGTAATATGTAGGTTACTACATGTCATAATGAATATCCCTCATAATAAAGTCCCTCACTAGCATATTTCAAATCTACTGACGGATACCCAAAAAGCTAAACTTTACCAATGTTTGAAACAACTTCTGAAACATTTCCAGTCATGGAAATATGCTCATAATTGGATGAAATTGTATTAATAAATGCACTAACACCACCTACCAAGTCCATGTCCCTCCCTCTATGTCCCATGTGCATCCAGTCATTGCTAAGGTGTCTAAAGAGAGGCTCAGTATATCTCACTATACTACAAACATGTTGCAGATCGTAAAGCGATACATTTATGCTGTGATCTTCTTAGAAATTGAATTTGTTGTCATGTTGATGGAACTACTCAGGCAGGATAGGTGTTTTGTGACATGGCACTTTATTCTGCTGGAAGTATCCATGTGATGAAGCATAACTGAAGCCATGAAGCGATGCACCTGGTCAGCAAGACTATTAAGATATTCAGTTTGCATCAAGGGAGCCAACTGGCTGGATGTTTTTTGTTTGTCACACCATTCTGGGTAAATCCAAGACTCTGTCGTGCATGAAAAGCCCAGGAAATATCAATAATGAGATCAATTATATGGTCACTCATTATGCCCATTCTAACATTCCCTTGAACAGTTACTGAATGCCTCGATGCCTGTCTGCCTGCTTTATATAGCAAGCCACACTCAAATTTTGTAGGAGCAAACAATTTTAATGAACGGGGTGGTGTACTTAATAAACTGGCCACTGGGTGTATATTGAAAACCTGCACACAAAACATTACGTTTTCAGTATATATATATATATATATATATTGTTTAGATTATATTTGTTTAGACTTTTTATTCATTCTAGTCTCTATATATCCCATCTATTTTCCTTTGCATTGCCTTTTGCTTTTCTGTTACAATTAGCCTGTCTACCAAACACTAATGATGTGAATGTTATACTAAGAAAGATTGCCAGAAAGTTATGACTGCAGTAGAATACCTAACATTTGGTTTTAATGTTAAATAATAATCATAATTGTATTATCTCTGCATAGGTTAACAATATTCGCCAAAAAATTAAAATGAGTGCAACCCTTATTCCTTGCAAATAGACACAGAGTTGCATGTAATGTAACATGTGGAGAGCAAAGAGATGATGGAATGTGACACACACAGGCTCTTTTTGGTATTCCATCGCAGCCGATGATGGCTTCCATTACTTTCTGTATTCGCTGATGGATTTTTCTGTCTGCCTGCAGAGCATGGGCATTTTCTATTAAAGTACCTATGGACTGTTCGTGTTTCACATCCATCTGTTTCACTTCCAGCCGTTTAGACTGCAATTTGGTATGTAGGTACATCTTGCTGCTATTCAAGACCCTCTTTCTTAACCATTCGAACAGGGATGAGGCCTGCTCGATCCAGTTCGGGATAAACTGATCGATGTTACCTTCAGAAAGGATGCTTCCAAAGTATTTAGAAGGTACAATGGCAAGAAGTGAGGAGTCTGCCATGTAGTAAATAGGTGCAGAGATGGTAGTTCGTAGGGCTTCTAGGGTTTGTGCCACAAGTGTGCAATCATTTGAATGCTGGAACTCAAGCTTTGAAGCTTTGTGGCAGCTTGGAGCCTCCTGATGTTGAAGAGCTTCCCATCCAATCTGCAGTCTAAGGTCACCCCACTGTCATTTCTAATCTTTGTGCAGGAGTGTTGTAACATATAGAAGAAATTGAATAGGACAGGCACAAGCACACACTCTTGCCTTACAGTGCTTTTAGGGTATAATTTGGTCTGACCTTTAGTTCCAAATAAAACCAAAAAAAAGAGGGGCAGCTGAATGTGCTCTGTATACCAAACACTCACCTGATTGGCGGCAACCCTGACTCTGCCTGCTGGGGAAGTCCTCTGACTGGCAAAATGTGGCCGTCTTAGGCCTCTCTGGGCTGTAGCGGTACTTTGTTGGGTCTAAGAGAATATACGGCCTGTTAAAACACAGTTGTTGCGCATTTTTCTGCCGTTTCATTCCTGCCTCAAGTGAGTAGTGAACAAATTTAGACCAGCTTATAAAACTTTAATGGCCATGGAGGTAGTAGTTAAGATTTGAGTGCAAGACTGTCCTATTTTTTTCATGCTGATTACCCTTCGAAAAATTAGGCAATTACATAGAAATGTACAGAAGTCTTCAGCCAAGATTAAAAAGTAACAAATTGAGAAAAATGTTTTTATCAAAAAAGGCTGAGTTGGTTTTTATTAGTTACCTGATAATAGATTAGTTTTACCATATTATTTGTCTTTTAGTCCATATCAGTGGTTCTCAAACTTTTTTGTCCCAAGGCACATCTTTGTAAATATGAAATTTCCTTTTTTCTAAAAATACAATGATAATGATTTTTCTTCATTAATGTTAAAAAATTGTATTAAACCCCATGCTGCCTTTGAAACACAAATCAAAACCATTTTAGCAAAACAAAACCAGATTTTATTGTTAATTATGTAATAACTAATTAAGTGCTTTTAAATGATGAATTGATGCTTTACTGACAATATTGCATGTTTAATTAAGTTTCATTAAGCACTAACCAAAGGCCAACAAGGCAACAAGGCAACCACACACACACACACACACACACACACACACACACACACACACACACACACACACACACCACACACACACACACACCACACACACACCACACACACACGCTCTTTTGAATTAGTAATGGAGGCTTCAGTGACAGTGGCGTGAGAAAGACAGTGGCGTTTTAGGGAGAAAAACCTGAAAAACTTCTTGAGAATAAACCTGAAACAATCTCTTAATAAGATGTTGGTCTATATTAACTCCTCCAATTGTTTGACCATGTATTGGAAAAATTGCAATAAAACCATGTAAATTTCTATTTAATTATTTTTTTCAATTTCATGTCAATAGCACCTTTGGAAATATATTTACTGAGAAAAATGGTGACGTGTTCAATACTTATTTCACCCGCTGTATATAACCATAGACAAATGGCTACTAACAATCTTTATTTAGCCAGTATGTGTCGTTACAATGTAGGCTATTTCTTATATTGTTCCTATGTAATTATTAGGTATTATTTGGAATTACCTAGTTAGTCCAATCATAATTACAATTGAAGAACCGGTCAAAGATTGGTAATTACACAGTAGATCTGTGCTGTAACTGTGAAACTGGTGGCTACTTTTTTTACATTTTCTGTAATCTAAAGTGGGAAAAATCTAAATGGGGGGAAAAAACTTTTGTATAAATTTCTATAAATATTATTTGGTCAGGCAAAACACATCATGAATGAAAGACAATTGCACTATAATAACACAATTAAAAACTTGCATGTAAACAGTCCCAGTGTTGATGGAAACGGGAACTGTACAACTAATGCAGTGAAATATTACTACTGAACAGAAGCAAGGAAGGGTTATAAAGCAATTTCAGAGAACAACACTTAATTTTAACTGTCATTCAGCTGTCATACTCAGTATTGAACCAATTGCATACAAACAAAAAAGAAATGGATCAGTACTCACATATGGAGTCCATTTCTAAGATGGCCTCTTTTGCCTGAAAGAGAGTGATTATAACTGACTTACTGTATTGATCCCTTGCAAAAAGTACAAGTAGTCTTATAAAAACTTAACTTGTTCTACCTTCTGTGGAATGATGGCATGGTGGTTTTCTAAAATGAGCCTCTTTATATGGTGTGCCCAAATTTTTCTTTCTTCAACAGTCCTGGTCTAAGATAACAAAGAGTGGACATTACCAATCAATTTACTTTAATTAACACAATGGTTACAGCGGTCTAGTGTTTTGCTGGGACACAACAAAAAGAATGCAGACATCTTCCATACAACAACCAACCATTTTTGGCGGAGATGAGGCACTTTTCTATACATCAAAAAGAGGGTTACCTAAGGGGACATACATTCAAGTATTCTTATTTCTATAAATACCTACATGTTGAGTTTCAGAGGGTATGACAGGCTCATACGGGATCCATAACCTGCCAAATGTTTTGTGCGCACACAACATACGATTTGCATTCATGTATCATGATCTGCACAAATAAGTACCAATCCACACAATTAACGACTTACAGACACAACTCTAATAACTGCAGATATTTAGAAACGCTTAGGTTTGCTGAGTTTAGGCAGAGAAAAAGAAATGTAGCATAGAAATGTGACTTGTACTCATTCAAAAAAAGTTTGTAATCGTAGACAGCGCTTCGTACTCATAGAAAAAAAGTTTGTAACCACAGAAAGCAATTCGTATTTGTAGAAGTAAGGTTCATAATCATAGAAAGTGATTTGTATTCCTAGAAAAAAAGTTTTTACTCGTTGAAAGTGATGTTTATTAGAAAATCTTTGTAGAAAGAGGCTTGTATCCATATTGTTTTCTGCTGTACCTATTACTGTACTTCAGCGGTTTTAGCAACTGTCTGTATTGAGTTTACTAGGGAAACAGCTTGTTTTGGTGTTATGCTGGCTATATGCTGTAGGCTAGCCATAGCCTCCATCAAGGATACAGTTTTTATAGCTTGTGTTAGTCAGTCATAAGATAGATTCATCCTTATATAACTTTATATTTGCAACACTACTGTGGTGTAGACATAGTCATCGCCCAATTAGTTGAATTAGCACCACCATATGTGAATAATGTGTCATAAATTGTAAATTATTATAATCCATCCAGCTGTCTCATGTTGCACAGATGATGAGAATTAAGGAGACAAAACTATTGAAAAAGGAGGAGGTATATGATATATAGGATCAGACCTACAACACAGCTGCCAGCACTCCTCTGTCCCAGCTGGGGCATTCTATTACCCTTATGTTCCTTGTCTTGTTGCAATGGCCCTTAGGGAGGCACTTTTCAGGCATCCAATCAGATCCTATCAACAGCCGGCTGTCTCGGCACCAGCTCCTGGTACTGCCAAAGAGAGCTCAGGGCGTTTGTGATGGAAACATTTAATTGTTAATTTGACACCCACTTACTGTTTGCGTTCTGGCCAAGTCAATTTTGGTTTCTCTCACCAGAACCCACCTCATTTTTTTTTTTTTTTTTTTTACATTTCAGAAAGCATTCCTTGATTGCAGAGCACCAAAAAATGCTGAAAGTGTCCAAAGTTGATGTGGATGTCCTGTGTGCTGAGATCTTTTTCCAAAGAAGTTATGACTTAACTAAACAAGGGTTCAGTTTTGTAGTGCAATCTATTCATCGGCGCTAAAGCTCACCGCAAAGGTAGTCAATGACATGCTGTGGAAAGCTGGTATTGTGCGTTATCAATGAAGTCACCAGAAACTTAACATGCTTATCATTAAGGTTCTTGCTGTCAGGAGTTCTGCCTGAGCGGTGCTATTTAGTTTGTTTTTTGTTTTTATTCCTGGTTTATGTCTCAGTGTTTGTCCCTCGTGCATACTTTTATTGATGTTAATTAGCTCATTGTTCCTTGTGTGAATGTCAATTGGTATTAATTAGCCCTTCGTTAACTGTTCAGGTTCCTCAGGTGTTTGTGAATTGGTGTCTGTTTGCCCCTTGTTGTCTGTCTATTGTTGCATCTGTTCCAAATTTCCTTGTTCTGCTCCCTATGTATATACCCGTGTTCATCTTGTCTTGATAAGCTTACTGGTGGTTCTTCTTGTGCGCTTGGCTTGGCTTGGCTTGGCTTGGCTTGGCTTGGCTTGGCTTGGCTTGGCTTGGCTTGGCTTGGCTTGGCTTGGC
>JAOYSI010001679.1:5000-16854 GCA_025775065.1 Hiodon alosoides | reverse complement strand
TTGTTTTGGTTTCTTTGTATGTATGGATTACTTGGGTTGTTACCAACATCTGGTGAAAATTTCATGTCAATAGCACTTTTGGAAATATATTTACTGAGAAAAATGGTGACATGTTCAATACTTATTTCACCCGCTGTATACGCTTGAGACAATAAAAGCATAGGTAAATTGGAACATGTACATGCATATAATTATGTTTATGTAATGAATACATGCGTTATATGCAATATAGAGTGGCACCGATTCACCCGATTTCTTTGTTTGAACTGAGTTTGTAGTGCTTGAGAGTCGTGGGGCTCTAGTGGAAGAAGCATCCTGAACACTCCGTAAAAGATTTCCAGTATTTATATTCTTAACCAATAGAGGGCAGACAAAGGAACGAGAAGTACTGCAGTTTGAGTTCAATGTTTTTGGCAGGAGCTAAAACACATGCTCTTGAATGAACAGTGGCAGAGGGAAATATATAAACAGAGTTTTGCGGTGCCAGTTTATGGATAGCTTTGGTAAATGAACCGTACATAAAACTGGATTTGCAGAATTATTTTTCCAACACTTCATACTGTATTTGCAATAGATAATTCCATGCTGAATCAAATAGTCAATGGTAACCAAAAAGAGTGACAAAAGATGCATTAAAAGAGTATAGGATAAAAATAGATATAGAAAAAGTCTTATAAAAAATAAAATAAATATATATATACAACATTTTGTGCTATTAGAACCAATATAAGTGAATTAGCCCACATTTCTCACTAGTTTGAAACTCACTCATGGCACTCAGTGGTTTAGTGCCATGTGATTAACTTACCTAGAGGGTTAAGGCTTAAGGAGGTTGGTTAATCAGACAATTCTTGTATAATTTTGTTTGTGAAAGTGATTTAACTGAGTAATCCCTTTTGCTGAAGAAAACAAAGGTTTATCAGTTCTTACTCATCTGTATGAGACACTTCTTTTTTCATAGCATAAAAATCTTATCTCTTTCTGTTCACCTTTTTTGTAATTTCCATAATTCTCTCTCCCATACTATTATCACGACTCAGGAGAAGAATCAGATACAGAAACTTCGGGATAGCAAAGATTTATTCTCAAAATCAGGGGGGCAGGCAAACGATGGGTCAAGGGCAGGCAGAGGTCAGGGAAGTAGGGCAGAATCCAAACTGTACAAAACGGCAGGCAAGTTCAGGGTCGAGGCAGGCAGAAGTTTTTACTTGGAAACTAGGAAACTAGGACCACAGGGAAAACCACTGGTAAGCTTGGAACTGGCAACTGACGAACAGAGAACAAGTATAAATACTCTGGGAACAAATCAAAAGAATATTGGGAACAGGTGCAACTATAGACAGACAACGCGGGCCAAATGAACACCAATTAACATACACACGTGGGACAAACACTGAGACAGGGAAAACAGATCCGGATGCGACAAATATATGTATCACATAATTATGTTCTCGATTTAGATCCGCATTTAACCTTTTAAACCAAAGCTATAATGGATAAGAATCAGATTTTTATCTTTGTAACCATTATTGCTTCACTCTATTGTGCTTCACTGGGATTCAGTTTAAGTAGAATACCTTGCATTACATTAATGTTACAAATTAATATAGCCTTGTATTTGTAAGAGTTAAGTTTGTCTGGTTTAGTCTGTAAAATACAAGCACATATAAATTTTTTTTTTTTAAACACAACAATCTATACAAAAAATACGGTTATGAATAATTTTAAGTACCTTTATACACGAGAAAACATCATTTTCAAGAATGTTAAAAACTACAAAATTAAAACTACAAAGACAAAAAATTTCTGAAAGCACAGCACAAAAACGCGAAGGCTTCATAATAAAGATTGTATAATAAACATGGTGTTTTTCTGAGTTTCATAGGAAAGTGAGTTGACATCTCTGAGAACGCAATGTGCGTGGTCCATATGGTGGCATGTGTGCTTGGTGTTATATGTGGACAGTATTTGGCTGTAGTGGCTCAGCCTGCCAGTCCATTTGCCAGGGTGGCTGTCAGTGCCAAAGAAGGCTGATGTTTGATTGGCACGTGCCAAGGAAATCTGCTGCCCCTTCTTAGTGCACACTCCATATGTCATCACCCACCCCACAGCTTCTGTACCTCTCTCCCTCCCATCACACTGTGTAATGGCAAAATCTATTTGTGCTCAATCACTGTGCCTCCTCCCACGCTCCCCATTTCTCTCTCCCATCGCACTGTGTGATCCCACAATGTCTTTCCTAGTCTCTCTCCCATCACACTGTGTGACTGCACACTCTTTCTCATCATACTGTGAAAGTAGTACAATCTCTCTGCTTCCTCCCACACTTCCTATCTCTCTCTCTGTCTCTCTCCTATCCCACTTTGTAATAGCATAATAATTCTGCTTCCTCCCACGCCGATAAGCATACTTCACCTGGTGTCCCTGTTGGGAAAGTTTTGCTGGGTGGCTTTGCTGGGAGAATTAAACAGAAGTGTGCGTTTTTATGGATTTATCACACACACATATACACACACAAACACTTACATATCCAACTACAGATAAAAGGTTAGTGGACAACCAATTTTGAACCTGAATGTCAAATTAAAGCATAATTTCTGGAAACTTCTTGACTTTGATGTGTTCAAACCGACACCCACAGTGACGGCAAACTCGGAAACCAGACTGATTTCAAAAGCTTTTTTTCATAATTATCAGTACACTGAAGTGTAGATACCATACCTAATGAATATAGCTTGACAAATAGTTGATTTTGGGGGAAGTAGCTGAATGGTATAAAAAAGTTGATTTATCATCACTGGAATTGCATTCCAAAGGAATGATCTTTTATCTTTATCTTTATTCTGTCATACTGTGCATGCATACTTTTGTATATGTGTGTGTGTAATGACTCGGACACAAGAGGTAGGACCCAAGTGCAGAGTTTACTACAGAATCATTCAATCAGTACCAAAGGGTATTCCAAATCTGTGGTCGAAATCAGGCAGAGGTCAATAAGACAATACAGGGAATTCAGAAAACAGTCAAAAACAGCTCAGAGATGAAACTGTGAAAAGAGCCAAGACTTGACGCAATGATTAAACGGACAAACGAGGTCTGAATACACTTAACACAATTACTGATATAAAGGGACAGGTGTTAACAATAAACAAATCATAAAACATGAACATACTAATCCTGGCTTGTTAATATGGTGAGGCGGAGCGCTGCCAATTGTCTATGCGGACGAGAAGAGACAAGACATGACATGACATGACATGACATGACATGACATGACATGACAGTGTGTCTGTCTGTCTGCTTGTGTCTGTGTGTGTTTGTGTGTGTGTCTGTCCATTCATCTGTCTGTGTCCGTTTGTGCTGTGGTTGTGTTTGCATTGTGTTTATATGGACCTTTTTTTAGGCAAAACTTGTCTTGAATTATTCCACTATTGTAAAAATAAAACCCCTCTCTGGAGAAAAATGGCAAATGTGGTGAATGATGCATAAAGCAAGAAAAACTGGATATTTTTCACCTCTACATTTCATTAACTCTGGTTAAAGCCAAAGCATTTTTTTTAAGTGTTATGTTTGAATCTATTTGAACTCAAAAGTTTTGGAGTTGGTTTGGAGTTTGTTTGGAGCTAGTTTGGAGCTGAATTAGGAGTGAGTGTTGAGGAGTGAGTGCTTTTGGAGTTTGCCATTTTGCCAGATTTTTGTAAGAGAACCTGACCTGTCTAGATCTATCTTGGAGAAAAAACTTTCAACTGATTGGCTATCTACCATTTTTGTAGTGTTATTGACCTTGGCTTTTTCATGTCCAACAATAAAAGAAACAGTGATTTATTTCAAACTGTCCCTTACTGTTGTTTTTGAGATCCTGCAAGTAATGACATGCCCTACACTTAGGGGGTTGTTGCAGTTTATAATGTCTCTTCTCACAGATTCAAATGGTTAATCATTGAACTGAAGTGAAGATATTTCACACTGAATTAGATAAGAAAGTTAATGTTAAAACTAATTATCATTACAATTAAATGGTTGCTTTCACCAGTTTTGCAAAAGTGAAAACGAAAATAACAAAATGTATTTGTTAGGATTCAATTTTCCAGGTTAACTTGAAGCTGTAACACTTAAAGATGTTATTTGACATTTGGTTTGAACTTGTACAATTACAATAATAAAAAAAAAAACTTGTCACTATGGCCCTAAAAGACAGCAGTGTTGGTGATAACTGCTGGATGTGGTAAAGAATTATGGAAATACTCAGCACTGTTTAAGGGGTTTATGGCATCCATGATGAAGATAGCGGTGATGTCACCGACGAGGTGGGTTGAAGCCTACGGCCCCCCTCTTCAAGCCATCTGTCTTAATCCTTAACCCTGGCGGCTCTTAATGATATTATGGCCTAGTTTATCGCTGTAGCAACACGCCCTCAATCCCAGCTGAGCAGAGAGGCATGTGATCTTTCAGGGATGGGGGTTGAAGGGTACAAAAGGAGTAAGCATGTGTATTAATCAAACATGTGTTTGTAAGTTTATCACCAGGATCTGGGATTACTTTATGTTTTAAATTAATATATTTAATGTGTACAGGAAACAACCTTTAAATGAGTCCAGCAAATAAATTTTAAAAAACCCAAATCTTTACTTAAATCAGATTTTGTCATTAATGTTGAAAGTTAGAAACATTTTCCTTTAGTTTTTCAAATTCATGATGGTGATGTCGAATAGGAAGAAATTCAATTCAAATACAATTATACTCATCAGATTATTCACGACCAGAATCGCAAATTTCCAGCTATCCCAGGAATCAGCAGCCCAGCTAACAACCAACAAAAACAATGAAATCATTCACTATGTTTTCTTGAAGGATTAGCAAGCCCTTTATGATAGCTAATTGCTCCTATTGCGTGCCTGACAGATGTATCCCACAAGCAGAGAGCATTACCTGTGCCCAATAGGTATATTTTGGTAAGGCTGTTTTACCAATGAAGCTAGGGTGGCACCCCTATCTCTGTACGCCGCTCTATTGCAGGTATGTTTAGGTAGAGAATGGATGTCTTCAAGTCCCACTCCAGCTGTTGTATCCTTGAGCAAGATACTTTTCAGTGCCTGAATGTAGAAATTGTAACTACATTACTAATTAATCAATAACACACTCTGCCAAGAGTTAATCAGGAAACTGCAGTGAGACAATTTGAAACGGGAAACTTCTACCAAGACTCTAATTACAAGAAAACTATAACAAGCCGCAAAAAGTCATTAGCGCTGCTTTCTGCAAAACATAGTTATTTATGTTTCTGTAAAAAAAACGAAAAAACATATTGAGATGCAGGAGAACAATTGATTGGCTTATTTTTGGTTTTGGAGCCCCTGTCTGTGTCATGTGCCACTTTGCCACTGTTGCCACGGGCATGCTTTTGGGGGGTCAGGCCTGGGACATACTGTATTTTTCTGTATGTAAAGCGTCTTTGTGAAATAGCAACATGTGAAACGCGCTGTATAAAAATAAAATTGATTGATTGATTGATGTGTCATGTAATATCATAAGCTGTACCGCGGAAATGCTGGCATTAACTGGAGCTGATGCAGGAAGACCAGTTTTACAGGCAAGGTAGGTACCTCTCAGTTACACAGAATTCAAGACCAGAGATTAACCTAACTGAATTTGTGTCCCAAATAGAATTTATATTGCACCATGGGAAGCCCAGCTCTTATGAGAAAACATTAATATCATATAAAACATTGATATAATATAAAACATAGCGTTGCTATGAAAATAACAAATACGTGAGAGATCTAGTACACCATGCATCGTCATTTTATGATTGAGGCAGAGGCCCAATGCAGTATAGACATGTTGAGATGTTGAAACCCTATCACCCCACACCTCCTTCTGCACTTCATCCAGCCAACATTGCAACAATGTCGTCTGTAAAGAAGATATAAAGCCTTGGATAAATGTTTGTTGCTATAATTAGGTAGAAAGGGGTGGGATGGGAAAGAAGTTAGAGGCAACGTAATTCCAAAAGACAGGCACGTGTGTACATTACTGTCCAACCTGTCCTGCACCACATAAATACAGGGCAGCTGAAATAAAACAGGGACGCTCAGCCACGTCACCAATGGCCAGAGGCTGGACAAGAAAATTAATTCTGTAAGCAGCCAAACTTTATAGGGCAGAGCAGTAGACTTTGACTGCAGAGGATTGGGTGATAAAACAAATCATACACCCTATCCTGACAGCCGCTTCCTTTTGAGGGTGGGACATCAGGAAGGCAATCCATTGTCTGTGCTCAGATATATTTTGGAGCAGAAACCTGGTTGTGTTTGAGTTTGATGTGCGGTATGTCCCACATATCATTCCGAAAAGATATAGTGGCGGGCTGTTTTGCATCAAATGGATTAAATTAAGTGAAACATCTGCACCATTGTATTAGAATTACCCTGTTTCAAGATCCTGCTCTTAACAACACTTTCACAATGTCAATCCGTGCATAAGACCCATGCATTGACAAGACCCATGCGTTGGTTTGTGATTTAAAATGGTATGTACATTTGAAGGTCATTTGAAGTTTGTAACACTGAGATCTCTTGAATATTGAATAAATATAACAAGAAATATCCAACATGTCAAACATTTTTAATGATGGTACAACTGATGTTTTAATGTTAGTATAATGATGGTTTATAAGACTATTATCAATAGTTCTTGAATTTGAGGTAAAAAAATTTCAGCGTTTGCTGGTCGTCCCCTTCATTGTGTCCTCTCCACAGAAAATGGGTTGGGGGGGGGTTGTTGTAGGTTTAATTGTGTGCCATCTATCCATCTGCTAAAATATTAATTGATTCCATGATTCGCTGCTCTGGGAACCATGTCCTAAGTGTCCTTTGGGGGATTCCTCTATTACTCCTTCCCTTTGTGTCCTCATGGGCAGGCAGGAGAAAGGAGATAGAACAGTGCGGCAAGCAGGGAGATATATCAATCAGTAGGAGTGCTCCGGTGACAGGGAAGAACGGGAGGACAGCCCTTGTTTTCTTGTTCCTCTGGATGGCTCTCCTTCCACTGTAACCATGGTGGGAGCCCCCTGGCTAGTGGCTCTTCCCATTTGTGGATCGAAGCCACAAAAACAGTTGACCTCCCTTTTTCTTAGATCAAGAGCAATGAAACAGCGAGGGGTGGTAGACCCAATTAGATCAGTATGGAGTGTGTAGGCATAGACTGAGGATATGAGAAGGACAGAAGTACCTGTACAAGGAAGTATTAAAGAGAACCCTGACTACTGCTGGGTGTGTATGTTGAATTTCTTTTTGGCTTAAGCCACAGATTTCACTACAGCAATATCTGTCACCATTTGCCCATTATTACTGTCTTCAGTAATCGTAGTCACACAGGGAGTACTGTTGCACAAGTGAGTGTGTATGGATATATATTTTAGTGCTAATTGCAAACAACTATTACTAATGGTTGTTTACCTTTAAATAAATATGAAAAAGATTCTGGACAGACTTAATATTGGTGCCAAGATCACTGGATTATTTTGCTATAAACCAATAAATCAATTTATAAGAGAGTATTATAAAATATATAAATGTACCTACTCCATTTGTGCAGACAGTCAGTTTGTATGACATCAGTATTTATATCTATTTAAAACCTGCATGCAGAGTAAGAAAAAGCGTATTTGAAGAATTGTAAAAATTCCTGAGACAATTTGTGATGTGGTTGCAGCAGATCTGGATGTTTATTCACCAGTATTTTCTCATATTCCCCATCACTTTGGAAATAAAACTGTCACCATACATGAAGGGACAGCATTGTGGTGGTCAATTACTTCCATTCACTATAACCTTCAATGCTGTTAGCATTATGATTAGCCTATTAATTGAAACACAAAGCTTTGTGGCTAGGGGAACCAGGTTGTTTAGATTTAAATAAGTAATAAGTAATAAAGGTTGGAGTAGGGCTGAATTGCAGTGGAGTGGGATATCTAAGGCTGATAGACTCTGACAATATTGTCCAGGCTCCAAAACTTGTTCTTCTTTAATGGATTGGACAGGGACACCAAGTTGTATATTAAGTCATGCTTACTCACTTTACTAACAACATTCCATGCACATGGCTTAGGCTCCTTGCTTTCTAGAAATTTGAAAAATTGTACTCTTGAGTTGCATATGATTTGTAAGCACAAGAGAACATGTTTCAGTTCGCTAATTTGGAACCTTGTATTGTTGTGTTTCTTTACCCCATAATCTCCCCATAATAATCAAGTCCAGGATCAAAGCACAATCTTGACCAGACTGATCACTGTTTATACCACCCCACATACACACTAAGTTGATCCTAAACGTAGGGGTTTAGGATCAAAAAGGAGTTGATTCTCTTTTGTGATGTACTAGGGAGGTTGTTCCCTTCCAGGATCCAAGCTGCCCATTCCCCAGTAAACACGCCAGTATCTCGTTCTTCAAAGCCTTCACTTAACTAACCCTAACCAAGTAAAACCCCTGCATATTTTTCTCCACAACCTTCACTTCACTAACCTTAACCAAGTAAAACCCCAGTATATTGTTCTCCACAGCCTTCACTTCTCTAACCCTAACTATATTATTCGCAGCAGCCTTCATATAAAAACCCCAGTATTCACCATAGCCTTGACCTGAAGGTGGCTATAGAAAAAAAGATGGTGCTGGAAGCGAAATAGCGAGTGCCCTCATCAAGGCATTTAGATGGTGATTAGCCCATAGGTCAATGCTGTAAGGTCAATTTTAGGCATTTTCAGGCCCATTTTAGGCAAACTGCTCTGTAGTAATTGCCTTGTGTTTCCCTGTGTCTTATGAATATAGTTTTATATATTGATATTTGTTGATACCACTGCCCCCTCTCAATTTAAATGTGGAATTAAATGACTGGTTTCACAGCACACAAATTCTTATTGGACACATTTTGTTTTTGTTTTTAGATAGTTTGCAATTTTTGTCATTTCAATCTGGTAACGAAGTGCAGAGGTGAAAGTGGGAGCGAAGGAAATGTACCCTCACAACCCACCCTCCAAACAGACGTTATAGTTTTACCTGGAACTAGTCACTGTGCACTTTTGATCCGGGAGCTCTCTTTGGGAGCCCACATGACAAAACACTGCTTGCCGTTTCACAAGGTTAACCAGGCATAGCTTTGTCAGTAGACTAGACATTGGTTGTTTTACATTCTTTCTAACACTCTCAATCTCTCTCAATTTCTCTCAGTCTCTGCACGAAAGTTGATGGATCTGCGCAGGATTCTGGCATTCTGAATGCAGTGTGTCTGTGCCTTTCTGCCAGTATACTGTCTTTGCATGATAAACATATTCTTCTGTTCATGTAAGTGAAGTTTGTGACCGCATGTGCATGAGATGGATCATGTCTGCATTCCCACAGTGTCTGGTCTGTCCTTCCATGGTAATTCATGCACATCTTTTCCCTTCCCAATCACACAATTGGCCTCCATTTCAGACACCAATGCCTGAACCCCCAACTTGAATCTTCAGCCTGTGTGGAAGCAGAAGCCTTCCTCTGTGCAACCCCTCTACTACCCTGAGTCCACAGAACCAAAGTTACTAAGGAATCTCAGTGCAGCGCAAAAGGCAGATCCAACAGCGCTGGACCCTCCTTACTGACACTGTTGGACACAGTGGACCTCACTGTCCTCCTGCTCCTACCAAAGTCAGTGGTCCCTGGAGTGATCTCGTCTTTTAGTAATTGTGCTTTAGGGTGCATCTCACAGGGCAATTGAAATGGCTAGAGCTTGTTATTTTAAAGTAGTTTTTATTGCTGGCACTACTGAGCCTTCTACAGTCCGAGTTCCCTCTGCTACTGTCTTTGCTGCACATATTTTTCACATACTCTTTTTTTATCTTTAACGCATGCCGACCAATACATTTCACAGAAGAAAAAAAAAATACATTAAAATATACAATCACCAGTCTTTTCCCCCCAAAATCTTTTCTTTTAGAAATCCTCCGTCCTGATACAATTTGTCCATTCAATTAATACTGATCTGTAAAAATACCTTTTAAAAATGCTCTACAAAATCACATAATTCTTGAATAAAAACCTACTCCTCTTGAGTGATTCCAAAACAACAAAATAGTCCACCCACCCAAGCAAAAACACAAATAAATCTAGCAATATGTGTTCATCAACTATGATATTAGATTTACAATAACTTTATGGATGGCACCCACTGTCACAAAGGAAAACTATTCATAAAAGGTTTTTAAAAATTAAAAGATTTGAATGTCCTATTTCTGTTGTATTGAATGGAGTGCTTTCCCAGTCAAGTCCACTCAAACTCCCTGAAACAGCCAGGGTGAGACTCTGGGGATAATCACTGCAGGAGAGTTCGGGATTGAGGGGGTATTTTTGCTGAGGTGGAGTGGGCCATGTGGTGTGTTTATGCTGAGTAGTTTTGAACAGTTTCCTAGTTTATTTTCTGCTGTTCATCTCTGTCTAAAAGTACATTTGCCCCAGGCCGGAGACAGGACGAAAAATCCCAATCGCAGTTAATTGAAATACTATCTGTTATTTATCCGCTGTCAGTGAACGAGTCAATTTCATCAGCCAAGAGATGGATATAAAACCACGGCCGTCCAGAATCATTAGAGAATGGCAATTCTGTTCCAGAACCACTGTTTTTTTGATGCGCTTAGACAGTTTGTTTGTGTTTCCAATTGAACGAGTTGTCCAGGGCAAGAAGGCTTTAAACAAATGTTTAGATTTACCCCTGTGCTTTGGACCAAATAATTCACCAAAGGCAAACCCATTTCTGTAATTACCTTTTGGGTTCCTTCATACTTCCTTCTCTTTGCTGCTCTGGGCACAGATAATCTGGAATTACAGCCTTTGAAAAGACAGTTCTTCTCATATTCTACTATCCTTGGAAATAAATAATGCACCCCTTCCAACCACTTCCCCTCAAAAACAGCCCTTTGGGAACTGGAAAAAAAAAAAAGTAAATTAAGTAATTTTTTGTATTTCTAATCTTGCCTTTTATATCGGATTATCTGACTGCAGCAAGGAAAATTAAAAAGTAAAAAGAAGGTAACACCCCCCACCAACCACATTATGGAATGGTTCTCACACATAGGCAGACTCACTGGACTGGGTCCTGCCCAAGTTGGGCGCCTGTGACAGGAGGGCCACATCTTTCTTGCGCACCTCGCAGATGGACTTGCGGCGAGCCTGCACACCACGGATGGCTGCTTTGATCTTGCGCCAGCCAAGGTGGTTTAGCTCGGCCAGGTTGAGCACCACACAGATGCCGCTAACGGCGAACATGAAGACAAGGAAGACCGTCTTCTCGGTCGGCCGGGAGACATAGCACTCCACCTCCTTGATACAGGGGTAGCGGTCGCACTCAAAGATGTCCGGCACATTGAAGCCATACAGGAAATACTGCCCAGCCAGAAAGCCGATCTCCAGGGCATTGCGGAAGACCACTTGGATGATGTAAAAGCGTGAGATGCCCTCCTGCCGTCGTACCTTGGAGCTCTTGGAGTGGGTGAGGCCCCGAGGCGCATTAGGGATCTCCTTCACCTCCAGACAGTCAGGCTCCTCCTTGCCCCCACTCTCAGAGTTCTGCAACAGGATGCCGTTGCTGTTGCGCAGCTTGCGAGCACTACCATCACCACGGCCAAAGTCCTTCTCCAGCAGCGGGTAGAGGAAGGAGTAGCGGCGGTCTCTCTGCTTGGCTGACTGGTGCACCGAATAGGTGATGAAGCAGAGGCTGGGCGTGCACACTAGGATGATCTGGAAGACCCAGTAGCGGATGTGTGAGATGGGGAAGGCCTTGTCATAGCAGGCCTGGTTGCAGCCCGGCTGCATGGTGTTGCAGATGA
>JAOYSI010001679.1:0-2500 GCA_025775065.1 Hiodon alosoides | reverse complement strand
AAACTGAGATCACTATCGTGTTTCTGCCTAGAAGGTGAAGGCTGACATGGATTCAATGCAAGAGCCTCCAAGCAATTAAGGAAATCAGAACGTTGGTTATAACAGAGGTTTTAATGCTTACGCTCTTTATAGATTCAGCCTCATCGAGGCAATTCCCACTAAGTGCACACATACGGACCCTCAGATTCACCTTTGGTCATCTGTTTATTTCTGTTTCACTGATTTAAAAAACAAACAGATGAAGCAGATGTTTGTGTGCTTAAATCACTGCTACTCCCCACACCTCCCTCCCCCACACACCCCTTCGCAGCCTCACAACATCCACCCCAACCTTCACCAGACCTACGTGATGACACCGCGGATCATTGTGCATCGGCTGTTGTCATGGACACGGATAAGTTCTTGCCGAGGTTGCCACGGCAACCATTCAGGAGAGTCAAGCCTTGCTCAGTGGGCGCCTGTGGAGAGCCTGTCCTCTGCAGGGTGGGAAATGGCGGGGAGATTAAATGCCGCAGATTGTCTCTGTGTGAAAGCGCGTGTGAAGACACACACCCATCCGTGGATACGACAAAGAAATCCCAAATCATACACGTAGTCGCTCACACGCACACACACATCTGTTAATCCTATTGCCCTAACCAGAAAGAACTGGTTTGCTGTCCGTAATCTCTGAAAAGCCCAGTTTTTGGCAGCTGTAACAGCTGGCTCCATGTGGAACAATCCACAGGGCCTTAATAGGCATTGATATTAAATCAGGAGCAGAGGGGTGTGGACGTCACTTTGAAAACCTGTTAGTTTCAAACTTGACAATGATAAAAGAGGAGAAACACGCAGCACACAACAGGCTAATAGTGTGGATTTTATTCACTCTCCAAAAGCAAAAAGAGAGAAAGATAAACAGAGGTACAGATAATGTAAAGAAACAGACTAGCATTTCACAAAAAAAAAAAAATGTTCTCACTCTTTAATATTGTCTCACCACCAGCAGTGTCCTACTCCAACACCCTCCCTGCTCTGGGCCTGACTCCTTAACTGGTGTTTTACACAGGATCGATGGACCAGATCACGCCATCTATCCATGCCCTGATGTTGCTATGACAACAAGACATATGAGGGGGGGAGGGGGGTTGGTTGCTGGGGGCAAATGCATTTATCCAATCAACCCTGTTACTGGGGCCTGTGAGTAAAGCCAGCCAGGCAAACAGAGAGAGGGGAGAAGAAGAACAGAAACTGTTGTAATACCCCTTCTTCTAAAGCAGCGCAATTCCATCGCAAACAGGGGGATTTCCTGTCCTTACTGTTGGGTCTTGGGGCTGGAAGGGCTGCCCCACACAGCTTTAAAACCCGTCGCTGAAGAGGTCATGCAGGGAATTCTATGCCATAAGAAGACGGCTATACCACCTCAAGCCCCCAACAATGGGTGCAGAGCAACCCACTGCTACTCACGGTGCGCCAGAGGGTACTTAAACACTGGCCCCACCTATGCGACAGTGACCCAACCTCCTACTTTCACTGTCACCGATGAACCACACTTCCTGCTGCACTGGCCCAAGTATAATATAACAATTTGAAATATCTCGCCTTAAATATCTCAGACCTTGAATTCCTGAAAGACGGCAGCAAACTGGCTGTCCTGCTGAGATATTTTTGTACATACATTTTTACATGTATTCTGCCTTTTCTTGACTTATATAAATATAAAATTGCTTGGGCATTACTTGTGAATCATATCATATGAAGCTGTTCTGAATTTGAAGGCTTCAGAAAAATGTGACAGGTAGAGGGGGGAGAGGCTGTGCGCAGAGTCAGCCATGAGGGGCAGAGTAAGCCACCCCCCCGTCACTCAGACTGCGATGCAGAGTTAGGAGATGAGCCGAGTGCTATTGAGAGCTGATGACAGGCTTCCTGTATTTGCTCAGTGTGCTCTGCACTCAACCTGACTGCAAAGCAGAGGCGATTAACACCATTGCTTTTTTCAGTCTCAAGGAGTGTATGCGTGCGCGTGTGTATAAATCAAAACCCAAAATGCTCGAAAGGGGAGGAGCACACGCACCCAAGGTATCGGAGGGGCACACTATTGGTTGTACTTTTACAAAATGGTTCCAAATGCCAACAAACGTGTTCTACAGGCAGCAGTCTCTATCTCTTTCAATTAGTTTTTTTCTTTTTCTTATCGTTAGCATTGTGTTGCTAGGCAGATAGCAACATGGCGTTACCCAGGGCAACGACCGGGCGATAGCAGTTGTAGGGTGTGGCGCGACACCTGTTTGTGGTGATTAAGGGCTCTGAGTAATCCCTGACAGACACTGGCGTTTGGCGGGTGGCACTGAGCTAGCTCAGCACCTCTGTTGAGCCGCTATTTAGCATAAAGAGGGAGGGAGGCAAATTGGCACCTGGCGTATCCCCCACTTCTCATAAAAAATGGTAACCTTGACTAATGGTATTTGTTTTTGTCTGTGTTTGTGTGTGTGTGTGTGTGTGTGTGTGTGTGTGTGTGTGT
>JAOYSI010001678.1:0-16856 GCA_025775065.1 Hiodon alosoides | reverse complement strand
CCCCCCCCCCCCCCCCCCCCCCCCCCCCCCCCCCCCCCCCCCCCCCCCGCCGGGGCCCGCCCCCCCCCCCCAGAGAACCCATGTTCCCTCTGAGAACGGGAAGACAGACAGCGGACACGGGGCCAAAGCCTGCCTGAAAAGCATCATCCCCATACTTCATCCCCATACTTCATCCCCGGCTCCGTCGCGTAACCATTTAAAGCCAACTTTTTAGCAACTCCTTCCATCAGGACTCTGAAACACTAACTTGAAGTTATTAAATGTCATGAGATCATAATGTGCTTTTCAGATTTCCCGAGCTGCACCTTTAAAGTGACACTACCACTTATCCTGATTTTGATGAAAGGAATATCATCCGCAGTCAGTCATTTGACACAATGCCCTGAAATATCACGCTCTTTCAAAGACAAATTGATTCTTCCCTCTTTCTCATTTCAGTCATTGGTAACACTATCATTCTGTTACCTTTCCAAATTATATTCTAAAGTGGGGAGCAGACACCAGCCCTCCACCAGAAGAACCACAAGTTTATACAATTTCCACAGTTCAACTTTTCCAGAACCACACCATAATAACACCACCTCCGTTTTATCCCTTTACTGCCGGACCGAGTTTTGACAATACCCATTCGTACCTTGTCCTTAACTGCAGTATCGCCCGACTGCATCATTTGTACAGTAACCAGCTCAGTTTGCCATACCCTTTAAGCGTGGGAAATCGCAGACAGGCTTATGCCAAATCTAAATTTGTTTGAAAGAAACAGCTGGAGTTGATCGACCGTGAACGTAAAAAAAAAAAAAAAAACCCCAGACAAAATCGTTAAGCAGTCACCAAACACTGTTATAATTAGTGAGAATATTTAGCATAGTGTATGATTGAATGTCTCCCCATGCAGGCGTCGTTATAGTTTACAAAGTCTTTTCAATCACTTCGACACGTGCGACTCGCGATAAACTTCGGCTAGAGTCCTTATCCTATTTACACTTAAAAGGGCAGTCGATCGATTTTTTTTAGCGTCTAATTGTAAATGCAAAGTAACAATTTACAAACTGTTCCAATGAATAAATTAGTAAATAGAACTGCGTCGAAGATGGAAGAAATCCTTGTAGAATTATATCTAATCCCGTTCTCTGAATTATTTAATTAATCCTAATACCCATCCCATTAGAAACAGGGTGATCTGAAAATATACTCGGTGAAAATGTTAAATGTATCTGAACACCAGATTTGCCATCTGAAAAAAAGGGGAAGCCCCGTTCAAAGTGCCAGAACAGTCGCGAGAAATCATGTTAAATACTTTAAAATCAAACGTACAGTTGGCGATATACCCTATTATACGTTATGGCGTAAACAAAATTGAACGTACCCATGTTGTTGCCTTTGTAGAATTCAAGAGCTGGAAGTTATGATTTTAAAAGTTGAGTTGGTTAAGGATGTTGCGTCCGGAGGTGCACAGCGAACGCTGAACTAGGCTCTCTATCTGTGCTGCGACCCGTTTCGAGACAGGGATGCTGACGTCACTGCATGGGATTACTGCTGGCGGCCTCTTGTTTAGTTTTTCTAGTCGGGAGAATAGATTGAGAATTTGTTAACATAAGACTCGAAGTTAGCTGTACCTCTTTTAAACGAGCTAAGTCGTGCGACATTACGTGCCGAGTCCTTTTAAGAAATGCGGATGAAGACGTTAAAATTTTTCTTTTTCATTTGGTCAGAAACCGGTTAAGGGGGAAAAAAATTCAAGATTAAACTAATTTCTTTTACTGCTAATTTTTTTTATGTAACACACGGAACACTGTCAAAACACTGTTTCTGTCAGGCTTTGGATGAAAGCAGCACAGACATGAGAAATACAATCCAAAATTCAAAATGCTTGTGGAGACACAAAAGCTGAGGAACCCCAGTAGTGGTACAATATGAATTACAATATTAACGACAATACTAAGGGTTCTCTTAATCTTAAAGACAAACTGAAAAAAAAAAAACTAAGTAAGTTCAGTGCTTTTGAACTTTGGCTAAGATATTTACCCCCAGGAACCTTTTTTAATCCTTGTGTTTCCGGTCAGGTCAAATCAGGTGACGTCTAGGAGATTGTCTAGAGATGTGAAATTACTAATCGGTGCTGTTCGCACAGCGCTGACTCAGAACTGCAGACAACCTGTCGTATTATGTGCTATTGCAGCAATTAAAAAATAAAATGTTTCTAACCAATGGGTGGGAAAGGGGGATGTGGGTGAGCAACTTCTCTCTAAATCGCAGGCAGACTCGAACCCAGGTCTCCTGTGCCAAAAGCAACCTCATTATCCATGTCACTAAAGGGTCGAGACCTCATAGCGCGGGCGGAATGCGCCGCTGTATTTGGGCAATGCTCTCGCCACATGATATCATTCCATGCAGGACTTGACAGCGGTTTTCGGGAACGTATCTATTTGGGACAGGGCGAATGATCGGAGGAGCATGTGCCCCGATTCGCCTTGTTTTTTCGCCCGCTGCGACACGCCTGGGGGGTTAAGGCGATGCTTGGTCCCACGCACCGCACGGGGAGGATAAGGGGACCAGAGGAGGACAGAAGCAGGCATTCACCATTGATTCGGGGGGCATTTGCGGTGGGGATTCAGCCAGGAGGCTTTTTGCCATGGTCAAGCTGCGCTTCCGCACAGCAACACTCAACACAACGCTGAAAGAGGGCCGAGAAGACTTTGGACAGCCTCCTTTGTCAAAACAACAAGCACCAACACTGGCAATTAAGTGGGTGAATGGCTGAATGTTTGAAAATGTATTAAACTAAAGCTAACAGAGTACATGACATGGGGGCGTTTTTTGCCCATCGGTGAATGATTAGAAGTTATTGGAATGTAAACTGCAACTACCCTGTATGCGTGAATACAGTGCAGAGCAGCAGGCAGTGTGGTTGTTAAATTGGTCAGTCATTTGAGCTATGACTGAAGGTTGGAGGTTCGATTCCTAGGAAGGCTGGAGGTTTCATCCCTCGTATTCAAGAGCAAGGTAGCAGACCTGAAACAGCCACGGTATATATCCAGCTGTATGCCTTTGAACAAAAAGGTAAAGTACAAATAATGTAAAAATACTAAATGTGAAAAAGTAGACCTATTTAGAGTCAATACCCTCAGCTGGCGGCATTAATTTTAACAAGCTACTAGAACCGCTTTAAAAACGGCTCCTAAAGGTAATTCCAACTACACAAAGCCTGCAATCAAAGGCATCTCGGAGTTGGAGGGCTTTTTTACAGAAGCTTTATTTCAGTGTAACAACATTGTGGCTTCACATCTATTAACCTGCATTACTTTAACCCTACTTTATCTGACATGGTTCAAAGATGCTGCTACCATGCAGAGCCTGAATGAACAAGTGTGATGGACCTTCCGCACGACAGGGTCCATTCCGGGACCTGCCCCATGCGGTCGCGGAACGTGCTTTGTGTTGAGAGGATACTCTGGGAGGCACAACCGTGAGAATTTGGAGAGGGGCGGGGGATATTCCAGACATGGGCTGTCCATCAGCAGCACACAGCAGTTGTGTGTGTGGTGGGGGGGAGGGGGTCGGGTATAGTTGTCCATGGCAACCACCCCTGCTTAGGAGCTGGAAATGACCCCAGTCATCAAAGACAGACTGAAACTTGTATAATAAAAACACATGGGTCAAATAAAACCACCCGTGTTCAGTGCAATGTTCGGTATGGTGAAGTGAGTTGTTGAGTGGTTGAATCCCACCATTGTGTTTTCTCATTTACTCCATCTATAGCATAGATCTTGGATCAGATGCTGCAGCAGTCAATTGCAAAAACAGGAGCAGCTTTAAACTTTGCTCTCTCTGGAATTGTGTACGAAGTGGTTTAAGGTTAGGGTTGGGGTTAGTTTTAGGGTTAGGGTTAGGGTTAAGGTACGGTTTTAATGACCGTACCTTCATTTTAATAATGGTTCAGCCGGAGCTTGTTTAAAATTCTGTGGAGGATTTAACTGATAATGAACTTGGCACATCTCGCAAAGCTAATGCTGCAGGTTGAGTCTTTGAGCATTGTGATTTACATGAACGTCAGTGAAGGACACTGAAAACCAGATCACTACAATTTAAGGAGGATAAGCGATCAGGTGGCAAGATTTTTATTTGCATTGGCGTGAAATAGGAGGACCCATTTTCTGTGCTGTTGGAGTTTTCCTTTGTCTACTCCAAGGGACAGTTCATGAAAAACATTAATTAGACATTTTCAAATGGCTTCCTTGAAAAATGATTCGACTCAGCGCGGCCCAATTGGTATTCAAACTGGCACATTGTCTGGAAGCACCAGGCCAAGGGCTTGGTTGCCAATGAGACCGCTCCAGTTCACTCATTAGGTGGTCCCTGAACAGTGTTGCGAACAAAGAGTCTCTCTCTTAGTGTGTTAGCCGTGGTTGTAAATGGGAACAAGATTGAGAAACTTTCATTAAAATTCAGACGTAAACTTATATTTTCAGAGTGCACTGAAAAATGTAAAAAATTAAATGAGTAATCGAAAAGCTATAACTGGGTCTTCCGTGAAAGTTCTCGATATGGACCGGTTCAATTTTTGGATTCTTTTTTTTCTCCCTCCTCTGTTTATGCGAACCTGCGGACAAAGGGCTCTAGCAGGAAGAAGAAAAGGGGTGAGGTCATTCGGAGAGAGAAAAAAACAGAAAGCTCCCATCAGCCCAGCCGCCATGGCAACAGGTTCTTTGAGGCAGTGAAGCGGAACTTCTACCTGACACTGGGGAAAGGGCACGATACTCAATGCAGATACCGAACGCAAACGTCATCGTTTTATCACGGTTACACTGCGCTGTTGCAGGACACACCACTACGCGGAATACACGGAAGCCCCGTTTTTTCCGCTGTAATGACCTACAAATGAACTTTAGCAGCTGGTTGGATGGTGGTTCTTGACTTGTAACACTATGTAACACTATTGAATTCACAGAAAACGCAGATCCGTTAGGTCGAATCCCCTTTTACAACGCCATGAGCCACAACAAGTCTGAATTAGGCCCACCGTTGCCATCTCTGCGGTTTGGTTTGGTCTGTTCGGTCCCAGTAAATCGCTAAGCTAGGTAATTTCTAGCTAAACACGTGGTGATCGATGAGTCATTTTAGGAATTTTCATTTCATTTACTTGTTTACAATAACCGAGGTACAAGGAATTACTTTTGCAATACCAGCAGACATAGATGGAAACAGCTGTGTCATAATGAACCATGCACAGCACATTTTCATTAGGCTGTTTTTGAAAATCACTTCAAAGGTACGCCACGACAGTGGGAAGCCCTTTGAGGAAACCATCTTAATGACTGCAGAGAGAGAAGCCTGAGGTACTGCACATAAATCACTTTCCCCAAAATCACTAAATTCCATAAATCATTAAAATGCAGAATAATCACAGGAGACAGTCCCTGTATTGACTAACATTTGACTACGACCTTCACTGTTGCTCCAGGAGCCTACAGCACATGTGATATAAAGTGTAGTGTAACATTTTCTTCTTGGAAGAGGTTTTGACTACAGTAATAAGACACTACTATCAGTGAGCGCAGACCTCAACATAAATATGTGGAAAACGCATTAACTAGAACTTCAAGGAAACTTTGACCTAGTTTTTCCACGTTTGCAAAAATACGAGGGGACTGCCTCGAAATATCGACATCTGTTCTCTCTCTTTAGCGGGTTCCCAGTGTGTCCCAGTACCTGCGAGATAAGATCTCATGGACAAGCCAATTGCCCTCATCCTCTCAAACGCCAGCTGGACAGGACCGACCCGAGGAGGTCAAGCCTGTTTCTTGGGGCGCCAACACAGGTCGTATAAGGACCCCTAAACCAATTCCTATCAAACCCCTTGTTTTTAAGGTGGCTGAGATTTGTTTAGGCAAATTGGATTACTGCTAGCTTATACGCTCTTTCATCCCCCCCTACTGCTGACAAACTTTAGGCTCCTTTTGGGTGTGGGCGCGCACATTTCGGAAGAAGGATGAGAAAAAGTGTCCCCTATATTTAGGCACACAGAGGCGCTCCACTGTTTGCGAGTGAACAGTTAAACACATTCATCTCCATCTGCGAGATGTGGAAGAAGAGCGGGGAAAATAAATTCCAGACATTTTTGGAAGCGCTGGATGATGAATTTAAGCAGACCAAGAACGAGCGTTCACACCCGTTAACGGTAAAAATAGGCAGCATCGAAGAACTTCCCGCCAAGTTCTGGGAAAAGACCCTGATTTCATCTCACTTAATTCAACTTCGGTAATTCATGTCACCACTGACCGCAGAGAGAAGACGCAATACAGGGGCAGCTGTGTCCCAGAAGAGGAAGTCACATCTATCCGCCATAACCCCAGGCTTCACACGATAAATACTACAAACTCCAGAGATAAGGCTGTATTATTACAACTACAGAACAAAAACATGCTATCAAAAAACAATATTATACTAAACTGATAGTGGTTCCCAACGGAACGCATTCCTGATAACGATCAGTCAGTACTATAAATGTATTTAGTGTTTGGTGTGTTTTCTTTATTATTTTTATCTAATCTACGGCTAAATTGTAACTACATGCATTATAAGATCACTTGTTCAGTGTTTAGTTTTGGAAAACTGGAACTAAGATATTGTAATCCACAAAATTTGATTACCAACAAAGTAGCAATCATCTAAAGACTTCAAAATAGTTTTGTTTGTTTTTGTTACTTTGAAAATTAATTATGAGCCCCACCTCAAAATCAGACTTTAGCAGAACGCAGGGTGAGGTGCTGTCTAACAAGTGAAAGAACCAGAACTTCTATTTTATAAACACATCCACTTTCGTTAGCCAGTGTTTAAATATAGACTAGCTTAGCGGATAAAAAGAGATTTCTGATTTTAGTTTTTTTTTAAAATACGTTTGCTGTAAAATCTGATTCACATTGGTTTGCACCCTCCCCACCACTGAGAGAGTTCTGGGGTAAGCCTGAAACAGCTGAAATGTTATAAAATAAGGGTGCGCGCTTGAATGTGAAAAACAAAAATAAGGAAGAATGTGATAAATAGAAGCAGAACGAGACAGACGGACAGCTGAGGGCTGGAAAGAGGAAGTGTGGTCCAGCTGCAAACTATAAGATGACAATTCCTTTCCCATCTGCTGAGGTTATTTTTTTCCTGTGATGTGGAGCGGCGCGATTCGGGGACGCTACATGGACACTTTTCTCTGAGCTCGGCAGAGCAATTCAGCCTTTTCGCACCCCGTGCACTACGAAATGGAGACCCGCCGGATGACTTCGCTGATCTCTCCAGTTGACCCCGTGCACTACGAAATGGAGACCCGCCGGACGACTTCGCTGATCTCTCCAGTTGACCCTGTGCACTACGAAATGGAGACCCGCCGGACGACTTCGCTGATCTCTCCAGTTGACCCCGTGCACTACGAAATTGAGACCCGCCGGACGACTTTGCTGATCTCTCCAGTTGACCCTGTGCACTACGAAATGGAGACCCGCCGGACGACTTCGCTGATCTATCCAGTTGACCCCGTGCACTGCGAAAAGGAGACCCGCCGGACGACTTCGCTGATCTCTCCAGTTGACCCCGTGCACTACGAAATGGAGACCCGCCGGACGACTTCGCTGATCTCTCCAGTTGACCCCGTGCACTGCGAAATGGAGACCCGCCGGACGACTTCCCTGATCTCTCCAGTTGACCCCGTGCACTACGAAATGGAGACCCGCCGGACGACTTATCACTTGTTCAGGAATGGCAGGAGGTTTGTTTAAAATACCGTGCCATTAACAGAAGCAGGGGTGGTTGACACAGATCATGAATAGGAATGTAATCTCGACATCTCGAGGAGGAATACAACTTAACAGTATCCACGCCGTGCAACCCTCTAGGTCCCTGGTTAACAAAGTTTTGGAGGGTGGTCTGCCAGCTATATCCCACCCCTTTGGCGCAGGCACCCAGGCCCACGGTCTCTGCTGAGGTGGTAGATGATTCTTCACCACATCCAGGCCAGGCCGTAGTGATGTAATCGACATTATTAAGTCAATAGGCAATTCATGCAGTGAGGGAGAATATTTTTATTACGCAACTGACATTTTATTACGCAACGAACATTATAATCACTAGCAACATTATGATACAGAATTCCAAGACAACAGATTTCAAATAATTACGTCATAGATTATATTTGCATGGATTTGACTCAACGTTGAAACGTAAAAAAGGTGCCGGGGGACATCTACTGTCTATTTTCATTGTGACAGTCATGTGGTTTCCTGAGTGTAATTTTCTCAGAACCGCCAACAGTCCAAATTTTTCACTCTCAGCGAGGAATTGTAGTCGTTCCCATTTCTACAACAGTACTGCCATCTGCCGGTGATAGAGTACCTCAAAGGCAAATACCATTTATTTCCTTCACAACGACGAGAGTTGCCCACCATGAAAACATCACCATCATAGTATCAGACGTTTTTATCAAAGCCAGGTCTTTCTGAGACCAATAAGCTCGGTGCGTTTGTCTAACCAGATATAGCGCTCTGGTAGGGAAGCCACTAGAGGGCGATGTTGCCTCACCACAGTGATTTGGCTGGATGAGAAATTGGAAAGGTTATTGACAACACCGTTGGCCTGGCAGTATTTCGCTTGCTTCTAGAAAATGCTGTTTATAATCCCACTCCCAGCAAATACAAAGGCGGCACACTGGATCTGACATTTCTGAAAATTTTAAAAATCTTTTATTTAGAAATATTTTCAGGAAGTTTATTTATTTAATTAATTTATTATTATTTGCAGCGTAAATTTTGATTATTTTCACGGAAAGGGATATTTCCATTTGAGCTCATTTGAGACAGAAATTCTCTTTGTTGACAAACTGCTCTGGGGAGCTGAAATGACTCCAATATCTATAATATTAAGCGCAACAAGGTACAGTTTTGGCCCGTAAGCATCAAATTCATAACCCCTTTCCATCATTACTGATTCTAAACGTAACAGGATGGCACAAGACTATCCAAATACAGAACTCGTAAGTCTGTGTCTGATCTTTGGTAGATTCCACTTGTCAAAGACCCCTTGAGAAAAACAGTTTTTGTTCTGAGAAGAGCTTCAATTTTTCTGCTCTTAAAACATGTGTCATTACGTAGTACGTCTCCTTAGGGCAATGGATTCATTACAGTTCATTCAGTAGGCATGATTGATCAAACACTCTCGTTCTGTTGTTTTCAGTCTTGTTCCTGTCAAGCCAAGGAGGGTCACAGCCTGCCAGGATAAAACAGTTTTTACTGTCAATATATTTAATCCGGTAACTACTGGTTTGTGATGCTGTAACGTTCAACGTGTACACAGTCGTGCATGCAGTTTCTTTCATGTTTTCTTTTGCAGACTGTAGTTTATTTTTCTTTCTTGTTTTTTAAATTGGTAGTTATTTTTGTATTTTCTCACGAATTTCGAATCACCAGTTGTGCCAACGCACTACGGCTCATGGCTGCAAACCGTGCCACCCCGCACACGGAGGGTGAGGAAGTATGACCAGTCCACGTTACGCTCTGCAGGCCACACAGCCGAGGTTTAGCGCCAACTGGAGGACGGCACCCAGGAAACGAAAGGTCCGGCTGTGCCCAGGGTGGTGCTCTCTGCTAACTGCGCGGCGGCGCTATGCCCTAGCAGCTCTGATTAACTAACACAAGCCGGATTCAAAGCGGCGAGCTCCCGCTCACAGGGCTCAGTCTGCGGCTGGGCGAGCTCCAACTCATGGGCCTCAGTCTGCACTCGGGTCGGAGCCTTCAACAGCTGAGTCTGAGCTACTGATTTATTCCCTGTGTGAACAGAAGACATTAATATACCGTCACAGAGATAAAAATGTAAAAAAAATCACAGAAATCAATCTCCTTTAACAGGATAGAAGACAGGGCTTCTGGTGGAGACTCAAGCCTGGAATACATAGAAGACCTTCTCTGTTTCATTAGACATAATGGATCTTCATTAGTCAGGACTCCTCTTCCCGCTCAGGTCCGGGGTCACGAAGCTCTGAACCTCAAAGAGAGACCTGCCTAGCCTTATGTCTGCCATGCCCTCCTGAGATGAGTCAGTCCATTAAGGCCAGGACCTTTTTACGTTCCCCTGCTGAAAGGAGCGCTGCAATCCAAACCAAGGCTATTAAACTGATGAGGCCCAGTTAAACGGGTAGATAACACTTCCTGGGTGCTAAAGCAGCCACAATGAGAAACGCTGCGACGATATTTTAGTGTTCTGAGATCGCTCCATTGGATATACGACGGATCGGATTTACATCCCAGCCTCCTCAATAATCCCCTCCTGGGGTAACAGCAACCGCATGTTTTTCAAAAGTATCCACGGCCGTCGTTACCTGGGTAGCACTACCAAACACCATCTCCTGCGCATTTTTTAAAATGGCTATGGCCCACAAATGGGAAAGTGCATATACTTCGAAATAGTTGCGTTGACAGCCGTAGATACGGTTTGTAATGATGGAATGCACCTTACCACAGAACGCTGAATACTAAAGAGACATCCGAACTCAATGCAGAAAATATGAGACATCACAAGAAGCCCTTGGATTGTGTTTCCAGACAAGTGTGTGTGTCGTTTTAATGGGATCTGAATCGCGAGAAAAAGCGAAAACGTTTTGAAAGGTTTGTGTCGCCGAATGAAGTGACGGAGACATAGCGGTTTTCATTGAAAAGTTGCCGTGATTTTCTGAATGTCTGAGCCTTAAAAGCATCCTGCATTAGACCAGACTCGATTCGGAGTCAGAGTGATCCTGCTGACGGTGGCTAAGTAACTTGAGATCAACCACCAGTCTGGCGTGATTTGTGCTCTTTCAGACTCTTTCGCCAGTAATTTGCTGTGGTGGTCGAAAGAAAAGGGTCTTTCTACACCACCTTTTTTGTCGGTTTGTGTCTCCACGTATGGCTTTAAAAAATAGCAAAGCCATGAGTTTAAAAGTACCCACAGCTCAATGTCAGTCTGCACTCACCCTGGGAACAAGGCCTTCGATATGATCTTAGGAAGTGATGATGTAGCCTGTAGTGAGATCAGTCTGAAACAGACGGAGAAAGATAACAGAGACAGGTGGGTGTCACTGAAATTACTGCTCCTCCGCTCTCAAATCATTGATTTTGCTGGGTTGGAAAAGACAGAGGTAAAAAAAACACCTCTGACTTGGCTTTGTGTGATTTGTAAGAACTTTGTAAGTTTTTATTTTTTTATTTACATGAATAAAACATGAGTGTTTGAAGAATGCATGGACAAAGAGAAGCCGTTTTCCATGGAAATTGAAACTTTACTGCCACCCTAATGATGAGGAGTTAATTTACAAACCGTGCGCACCAACAGATAGGACTCCTGATATGTAAAAGTCGCATCGGTAGGTGAGACTCAAAGATCAAAGACCTTTCTGTCACAGAGCATGGTCCTTGATGAGATTTTGAGGTCATTGATTACAGGAGATTGTTTGCCCCCAGAGTCAGGGGCGGTGTTGATAAGTTTTCTTTCTCCCCCTGAAAAAGGCTCCAGCCGTGCCCTGTACATGTTTAAGGGATTGGTCTGGAATAAGGCTTTTTCAATTCACTTCTGCTGGCCAGCTTAGATTTGCTTTAGGTCAGCGCTGTATTACAAGCCTTCAAAATGCACTTATTTACACAGTTTGTGTTGTATTTTCTTTCTGTGTTTTGCAGCCAAAAACCATTACCGGGAAAATAGACCAACGTTTTGATTTTTTTCACATAATAGCATTTTGCCCCAAAATTGCTTTGATTACGGCCTGCTTCTATTCTCCATAACTGCGCTCATAAAATAATCATTGATTTTTCTTTTCTATTGCATTTGGTGGCATTACGTAATCAAAATAATTGCATTACAAACTTGCCATTTGTCCGACAGCAAAAAGAAGGAATTTGATAAGGGAGTTTTAAATGAGAAATGTATCAATTGCATTACTTAGTCTGCGTTAGTCCGTTCACCTGTATACCACCGCCACATGACACCCGAATTTTTGACAGATGCTCTGCGAAGGGTTTAAAATACACCGCGATGCAGACAATACAGCCGTCAGACTGGCCAATAAAAGTCAAAGGCTTTGTAATTAGGTGCTCCGTCTTCCTCCACGCCCTTCTGCTGCGACTTTCTCAAACTCCACCCACTCCCGTCTTCCTCCACGCCCTTCTGCTGCAGATTTCTCTCTCACTCACTGCCCGGGAGACGGTTGTTGGCTGACAGCCTTGCAGGCCCACATACAGTCATCAGGGGTCTTCATTAATCCAGGCATGGCCACCTCTATCCGTTCCAAATCATTTTTTCCCTGCGTGGAGTGCCAATGCTAAGTATGATGTGAAGGATATTAACATTAGTTAATATTATTAGCGTCAGGGTGTTGTGCTGGGTAAGGGCCACAGTTTGTGCCACAAAAAATGTGCCACACATCTAATCTGGAATTCCCTCAAAAAACCCCGGACTCTGACACTCTGAGACTCTGTGACTCTGAGACTCATGAAGACCCAGAATGACTGCCCCTGCTTGAGCAGCAGCAGCTGTCTCCCATGAGATATACTTAACACAGTACACTTAACACACTTACCACTTAAATGTACTTCGATTTGTTCCGTTGAGTGGTCATGAACATTTGAGTCTCACCATAAACAATCCAACCACAGCTTCACGACACTCAGTCCCAATTATACTCAATTATCAATTAACCTGAAGTTAAGTGTTTATGCTAAAATAATGGTTTTCATCTGAGGAAGGGAAATATTTCATAAAATCTGTCTAACAAAGATTTCTCCGGATAGTAAAGTATCCCTAATAGTTTGAAAAAGGATTATCTGCATACTTACTTTCTATTGTTTAGTTTAGAACTGTGACAAATTGTATGTTTTAATCATGAGTTGCAGCTTTGCAGTTTATTCTGACTACACTCGAGACACCTGGAAGTATCTTCTATAACCATAACTATATAACTATAAATTCCACTAAGAATTCATCCACCATCTTTTGCATCATTTTAATCTTGCCTGGATGAGTTTCATGACCCTGCCTCTTTTTGCGATTTTGAATAGCACGCATACAGTGTAAAATGTATTCTGCTGTTGCTGAAAACAATGCATCTTTGATTACAGCTCGCCGGATATGAGCAGACGGGACAATCGAAGTCTGCGATGCGATGCATTTGGCCAACTCAGTGCAATGCTGAAGATGTCTGCTGCCCTCACTGAAGCAGGCCAACTCTGTCAGTTTCAATCATTTCACAAGTGGCCGGCTGAAGCTATCCGACTTAAATCCCCGAACCGCTTCATTAGATGAGAGGCCAAAACCCGCTCCTGCCAAAAAAGGCCAGATATAGAGAGGGAATTAGGAACAAAAACAGTTTCTGAAAATGGCCGTATGGGGTAAAAAAAACCACAGATACATGTATATAAAAAACATCTCCCTAATATCTCTCTGTAAATATAAAAAACAGCTGATTATTAACAAATTCATTTGTCATAGAAGTATCTCGTGAATTCAAATGACTTCCAACACTTTCCATCAAAACGAAACCATGCTATGTGTTTGCAATGGCTACCATTTCTTTATTAATGAACACATTTCAGGTATAATTCAGACAGTTCGATGCAGAACGCAGACAGCAGGAAGCTTTAGGTGGTGCAACAGTTGCTTTTTTGAAGAGCAGGAATCTCCTTGGTCAAAGTGGAAGCTCTCTGTGGCTCCTGTTGCTTTTCATCTTTGCAGCGTTTGACACTGACAATACTCTAGTGTTTCACTCCGATAAAAACATGCTGGCGCCCTCTGACAGGGCTTGTGGCGCTGAAGTGCAAACAATCATCTACCAACCCGCTACCAGAATAGCTCAAACAAGGAAGTCAAATAGGTAGCTCTGATCCGCGAAATACAATTAAATTATACTGTTTTCTTTATAATTTATTAAAGACTATTGCAAAAAGATGGCAGAGCAGGACTTACGCAGTTGGCTGAAATACCTCCTCATTTGCAGCGTTTCAGTAATATGTCTTCACTTCAGCCCAGCCCAGCCCAGCTCCCCCACACATTGAGACAGGGGGTGTGTTTAATTAGGGATAGGAAATACCGTGCTACACCGGGCTGCCAGTGGAGGATGATGAATGAGTTCATCACCAAGCTTGAATCATGTGGCTCTCACTGTCCAAAGCTGGAGCAGAGAAGGTGCACAAGCACACGCACGCACACGCACGCACACACACACTCACACACACTCATGCACACGCACGCACACACACACTCACACACACTCATGCACACGCACGCACACAGTCATGCACACGCAAGCACACACTCAAGCACATACACGCACACACTCAAGCACATGCACGCACACACAAGCACACACTCATGCACACACAAGCACACACTCATGCACACACAAGCACACACTCAAGCACATGCACGCACACACTCATGCACACACAAGCACACACTCATGCACATGCACACACACACAAGCACACACTCAAGCACATGCACGCACACACTCATGCACACACACACAAGCACACACTCATGCACTCACGCACATGAACACACACACATACACACTCACGCACAAGCACTCATGCACACACACTCACGTAGACACGCACGTGCGCACATGTACACACCCACACAAACCCACACATACACACACACACACACACACACACACACACACACACATGCGCACACACATATGTGGTCTGTACAGAAACAATTTTGCCCTAAATCTGTCTTTCTACTCTAAATCCATGGATTGGGAGAAAAAAAAAACATCTGTTAATAGTGTCAGTACCTGCTTGTCAATATATTCTCATCTCTGGGGTCTCCCAATACAAGCTGTAGAACGACCATACGAATTCACAGGCTATGTCCATATACACCTTAAGTCAAGGCGTTGTAAAGATAAAGGAACACAAGACAGACACCTAAAATGTGTCAGTCATAGCAGATTTTACAACTTAGCATGATATTTATATTGCTAAAATATGGCACAGCTATATTTAGCATTAAAAGGGAAATGAGAAAGGAAGTACCACCCTTCACTGGTTCTCAATTTTCCTTTTTAGCGCTGGATTCAGAAGACAGCGTCCTTTAGGTCAATGGCCTGGCATTTTACAGAGCCCTCCAAGAATATATCCAGCTTATTAAGGGTGTCAGGTAGCTATTGTGAAAAGGCTTCTTCTTGGTTTCCTGGGCAAAAATGATATGATATAAGTAAAACCACCAGACAGAAATGTTCCATTGAATTGTGTGAAGAAAGGGGCTTCTCTTTCGAGCGGTCGCTGAAGAGGAGTGAGAGACGGTTCAGAAAGCCTCCGCTACCGCACATTTCAGCTGTGAGAACCATGCCCGCTGTTCCACCATTTCACAACTGCTTAAGAACAACGTCGCACCTCGCGGATATGCTGACTCAGCTCTGAAGATTGACCTGTCCACAAGTGAAACTTACCCTGAAACCACACGTCCAAAACATGCACAACTTTCTTTTAATATGAAAACACTATCAAGCGAAAAAGTTTGACATCATACAGTGCCTTGCAGAAGTATTCAGACAGCTGACCAGTTCTATCTCATTACTGAATTGTCAATGGTACCTTTAAGTTTGGTTCTGTTTGATCATCTGAATGATAACAGATGTAATACAAAATGTAATATAAATATATGTATATGTATATGTATAGATGTAATATAAAAGCTCACCTAAACATAAAATCTCACCTTACAATAATAGATATAGATAGAATAAAATAAAAAAGATCACACAGAACAAAACTTCAATATGCACCACTTGTAATTCAGTAATATCAGGGAATTGGTCATGGGGTCTGAATACTTTTCCAAGGCACTGTGTTGAGGCTATCTTGACACCAGACAAGCTGGGCAGTGGAGTGTCAGATGAAATGGTAATTGAGTTATTGGACAGATATAGTACAAAACCTGTGGGATTTTTTTCCCTCTCTTTTCTTTGCTCTTTCACATGTGGTCTTCTTTATAGTGGCAGGACGGTTCCATCTTTTTCTCAGAATAATGCCATACAGGCCCCCTCCAATGCCCCTCTCATTTCCATCTCAGAGCCAAATCCAGGATGGTCGTCTCTGGGCACCCATGTGACCAGCCCCGACACAGAGGGAGTACAGCTCTTCTCAACCAATTCTCTGTTGGTATAAATAGGTAAATGCACACACACTAGGATCGGAGAAGTTGTAATTACGGTACATGAATCACACTAATTAAGTAAAACATGCACAGTGTACATCAATAACACCACTGGTACTACTTCAGCTCAGATTCTGATGTCCCCCCTTTCGACCCCCACCATCCTGGCTGTCTTTCTTACCAGGCCTATACATGGAGGGTATGGGGCACCAACTCCCTCAAAAATGTATATAAAACGGGCGCGCACTAAAGACACCACAAATTCAAAAGATAGGATTCCTGTGTCTCGACCACAAGCATAGGAAAAGAAAAACACAACACAAAATGTAAAGGAATGCACAGGCGAAGAGGGAGGTTTTTCATCAACCGATCTCTACTCACATGGCAGTGGCCTTGTTCCTCCACTCCCTGCACACAACACAGGTACAGCACAGGTACAACACAGGTACAGCACAGGTACAATACAGATACAAATCAGGTACAACACAGGTACAACACAGGTACAGCGAAGGTACAGCACAGGTAAAACACTGGTACAATACAGATACAAATCAGGTACAACACAGGTACAGCACAGGTAAAACCCAGGTACAACACAGGAACAACAAAGGTACAACACAGGTACAGCACAGGTACAACACAGGTACAGCACAGGTACAATACAGATACAAATCAGGTACAACACAGGT
>JAOYSI010001677.1:4905-16859 GCA_025775065.1 Hiodon alosoides | reverse complement strand
ATATTGACATGATTTGTTTTGGAAGGATGTAATAGCCACTCACCTGGAAACACCCATACCAAGAATTCCCTGTATTGTGCAAAGCAGAAACATAATTGATGATGTGCCTAAATTAAGGTATTACAGTCTGAAATTACAATTTGATGATTTAGATTTTTTTTTATTCTTTAAAATTTGTAGTTACTAAAACTAAAACAATAACCAGTCTCTGACTGTGTTTAATGGCTGACACACATTGTTAGTTCAATTAGTTCTGGCTTATGATTTCCTGAACAGGATATGAGGAAATCTGACAGTTATGCAGACAATAAAACCAACTAACCATCTCTGTCACATTGAATACATCTGCTTTGAACCCAGTCTGCTGTATCCAAGAGTGAGCTAAGGCAGTTGAGGAATAATCCAGTTACACACACATATTGTTCACCTTGAAGGAAATCAAGGTTACATTATTGTCAAATGTTCCCAACTTGGCTCTTTCATCTGTGAACCTCTATGTGTATAACTTTTTGACTTCGATATATATTCAAAAGTGAGTTTTCAATACTTAAGCAGAACAATTTACCGTCAATGGTCAACTGTAAATGTTTTACTGAAAAATGTACACAAATGATTTCCATGTTGGCCCAATGTCGGATTTGCCTCATAGGGCTTGCCTAGGGCCAGCTGGAAATATCCATGCACATTGGGAAGCAGCTCATCGTTATCACCCTTTGCAAACCGAACAAATATTCAGTCTGAACAGTCTGTCTGTTTCACTCAATGAGTTCAGGAAGGGAAAAAAACGAGTGAGGTGAGGAAGCAAAAACAAAGGATGTCAAATGTCAGAGAAGTACAAATAGTTGTATACGCATGAGCAGAGTAGAACCAATGTGTTCATTATTATCTTAAACATGCCAGAAGAGCTTCAGTGTGCCTTGGCATAGATTATAAGTCTCTGGAACTCTGATGGAGGGATGGAACACCAATCTTCCAAAAGATATTCCATAATTTGGTGTTCCAATAGTGGTGGTCAAATTGTCCACACTCTTCCATAGGTGTTCAATTGGGTTGAGATCTGGTGGCTGTAAAGGCCACAGCATTCGATTCACATCATTGTCACACTCATCAATCCATTCAATGATCCCTCGTGCCCTGTGGATGGGGGCATTGTCATTCTGGAAGAGACCATCAGATTGAAATGTTTCACCATGGGATAAAGGTGATCACTCAGAATAACTTTGTAATGCCTTGCAGTGACCCAAACCATACCAGGAAAATGCCCCCCAAAGCATAACAGAGCCCCCAAACCCCCTTTAATTTGACAACTGTGCGAATATATATATATATACAGCTCTGGAAAACAAATTAAGAGACCACTACAAAACTTCAGCACTGGTTTTCAAGGTATGCGTTTGAGTAAACCATTTTTGTTTAATTGTATAAACTACCGACAACATTTTCCCAAATTCCAAATAAAAATACTGTCAGAGTAGAACATTTATTTGCAGAAAATGACAACTGAAAGAATACCAAAAAAGATGCATTGTTTTCAGGCCTCAAATAATGCAAAGAAAACAAGTTCATATTAATTTTTAACTTAGGAAGAGTTCAAAAATATATTGGGTCGAAATAACCCTGATTTTCAATCAGAACTTTCATGCGTCTTGGCATGCTCTCCACCAGTCTTTCACATTGCTGTTGGGTGACTTTATGCCTCTCCTGGAGAAAAAATTCAAGCAGCTCGGCTTTGTTTGATAGCTTGTGACCATCAATCAATCAATCAAGCAATCAATCTATTTATTTTATGAAGCGCTTTTCACATTTAAAAAAAATACAGAAAAATACAATATGTCCCAGGCCTGACCCCCCAAAAGCATGCCAGTGGCGACAGTGGCAAGGAAAAACTCCCTAGGCTGGCAGGAAGAAACTTTGAGAGGAACCCGGTTTAATGGGGGAGCCCATGCTCCGCTGGCCGGCACTAGGAGCTGAATTAAACAATCTAATGTCCATAATGTGTGATTCCCTCAAGTAGTGGAGTTACAAAACACTAATATCCAGAGGAGAGGAGTGGGAGCCCAGATGGCTGGAGTCCAGTCTAAAGGTCCACTGGTTGCTGTGGTGAAAGTAACGCAGTGATTGACCTGGCTGTGTGGCATTTTGTCCTGACGGAAAAAAAAACAAGTCCTCAGAGTTGGGGAACATTGTCAGAGCAAATGTAATCAAGTTTTCTTCCAGGATAACCTTGTACATGGCTTGATTAATGCGCCATTCACAATGAGAAATCTACCCAATTCCAGCCTTGCTGAAGCATCCCCAGATTATCACCGATTCTCCACCAAATTTCACAGTGGGTGCGAGGCACTGTGGCTTGTAGGCCTCTCCAGGTCTCCGTCCAGCCATTAGATGACCAGGTTTTTGGCAAAGCTGAAAATTGGATAAAATTGGAAAGATCTGAGAAGATTACCTTACTCCAGTCCTCTACAGTCCAATTCTTATGGTCTTTTGCTAACCTCAGCCTGGCTCTTCTTTGCTTCTCTTTGATGAAGGTCGTTTTTGTAGCTTTGTATGACTTCAGCCCTGCCCCTAGGAGTCCCCAGCTGCCATTTGCCATTCTTTTTGTAGCTCACTTGATGCCATCCTACGGTGGTTGAGTGACATTCGAATGAGTTGGTGGTCATCCCGGTCAGTGGAGAGTCATTTTCGCCCTCTGCCAGCTTTGTTATCCCCAATGTCTGCTGCTTGACCTTGTTCTTATGAACTGCTGTCTTTGAAATTTTAAGGATGGAAGCAACCTGACGCTGTTTCCCTCTGCCAGTATACCCAGAACCCAGAATTGAACCCTCACTTTCCTCAAAATTTTTATTTGACTTTTGGCATGGTCAATAGTTATTTTTTGATTCCAATTACTTTTGAGGTAGTACTAGCACTGTATTTGCCTAGCTGGACCTATTGCAAGAGGATAGTGATGACCACAGCAGTGGTTTTTTTACTTTTCCTTGTTAAATAAGATTTGGTTCAGGTGATCATCTAATCAGTACCTCATTAAGTAGAATGAGGTGTGCCTGTCTTGGAATTCAACAGACACTGGAATGGAATGGCTGCCATTCATGCAGAGATGCTGATATAAGAAAATATTTGGAGTGGTCTGTTCATTTTTTCCAGAGCTGTGTGTATATATATATATAAATATACATATACACACACACACGCACACGCACACGCACACGCACACGCACACGCACACACACACACACACACAGTTGTGATTAACCTGTGTTTAATTGATTATTATCAACAACCAAAGTTGTTTGTTGAATTTTGTTGAATTTGTTTCATTGGATGGCAAGATGTCCTCCCTTTTACCTCTTTGGTTCCTTGGCGCCTCCCTATTGAATTTGGCTTAAAAAAAACTTTCAACGCAGCTGCTTGAATCACTGTCTGAGAAATCATGGGAAAAAAGAAAAACCTATGTAAATAAATGAGAGCATGGGAAAAGGACTCACGCTGGTGAAATGTGCCCAGGCTCTGGAATATAAACAGCACTAGCCGGGCTTCCTCGGCTTAAACAGAGATTGCCATGAGAAGAGAAAGGTCGAAGGTCAGAAATGTGCATCGGGAGATGGTAATAAAACATCCTTTCCGCTCACGCTCGGAGAGGAGTGACTGCAGCCCATACTTGTACACGTTACATTGCATTTTACATTTTGGCATTTTGACACTTATCAGACGCTCTTATCCAGAGCTACGTACAAAAGTGCTTTTGCTTTTGGGGTTAAAGTGCATGACACACCATGTCCTGTGTGCTGATGGAGCTTGACCCTGTCTGAAAGCATCCATGACATTTCCGGCAAGTTTTAGAAGGCAAGCGATTACTTTAAAAGGTCACAGTTCATTTCTGTCAAGAACCTGACAGGCTTATTTATGGTCAAGCCCTAACTCCATGCTTTTTAGGCTTATGGTCAAGCCCTAACCCCACAGAATAAGGCTTGTGACTTGAAGTCTGTACCTAAATTGTTTCAGAAAGTAACAAATGTTTACATTATCAATCTGCAATCTGAAACAAGAGGAAGTGGATTGGTTGGCTGTTCAACTGTTAGAAGATTGTTTTTACAGATGCAGACCTCTGACATAATGAGGGTTCAGAATTAATTTGAGATGAACGCAGAAATGAAATAGAGAGGTAAACTGTCTTTTCAGCAACACAGGGAAACATCCAGTAACTAAATTCAGCAAGACGGTAATCTATATCATCAGCTACTCTATAATGCAGCGATTTTCATCTGCTGACAGTATTGGAGATGACTGCAACAATAATTTATCAGATTCTTAGAGGATTTTAAGCCTGTCAAGGATTACATTTTCTGCTAATTATATCTCCAGATGTTTTGCATCATCTGTACTATATGTCAAATACTGGTTTCCGACTACAACTGAGTATAGCTTCTTTATCCTACCGAGTCTCTGAATCACGTTTATGGAAATAAATCAGACATCAATGTAAAACTACTTTCTAGTCTGAAAAAGCAAGACCTGCATTTATAGAAACTAAGAATCTAAATGAATTTAATTTTTTTTTATTTTTAATTGAGTTAAGTTATTGATACTGTGGTCCTTTTTGACAACATAACTAGTTAAGTAATTGTTAAATTAAACAACAAAAAGTCCATGTGTCTGTCAACAAGGCTGAACAAGTGATTCACTTGATGTATTTATGGTTAAAATCATTTATGGGTCAAAACTCTCAAAATTGACTCTGGTTGTTTAAAACTTGAAAACTTCAGCCTCAAACAAACATTATTATTTTTTTGTTGCAGTTTTGTAGGTCTTCAATGTATAAATGATCACATATGACAAAATTAACGCACAAGCCCATTTGGTCATTTGTTAAATATTAGTGGTGTGAATTCCTGAACAGTTTACATTGCAAACATACTGTGCACATATATTTTGTTGTATTAAAACCTAAAATTGTAAGAAAACATTGAATAAGGTTATTTATGTACAATTAACAACACAATAACTTCTGTTAAACTGAAAAACAGAAAAATCCACCTTGGATAAGTATTCACATTTAGTATTTAATATTTAGCTGCTTCCCTTTTGCAGCAATTGAAGCTTCAGGTCTTTTGTGCTGTGTTCCAACCCGCTTTCTACATCTTGATCCACATCTTTCCACATCTTGTAATGTTTGCCCATTCTTCCTCGCTAAATTGCTGCCTGGTACTTGGACTCCGGTGGTGTACAGCAATCTTCAACTCCTGCCGACTTTCTATGGGCTTTGACATGGCCACTAGAGGGCCACACTTAAGCCACTCCAAAGCTGCTTCGGCTTTGCGTATAGGGTCATTGTCATATGGATAGACGGATCTCCGCCCCAGTTCCAGGTTTCCTTCAAGCATCTGCCTATATTTTTCTCCATCCTCTCTGCCATCTATTGAGTAGATTGAATTTCCTCTCTCAGACAATACTGTAAATCAAGTTTTCAGGTTGTATTCAAACACAATGAGGCAGCTCCAAGGGGGTCAATACTTTCAACCCACACTATAAATATACACTATGCAAATATACATAGAATCAATAAGGATGGAAATATCGGTTCCACGGATGTCGTATGGACTTGATTATTTGTCCATTGAATATGTTTGAATTCAGGGAAATATCTGGCTTTCACGGTTAAACCTTGGTATAGATAACGATAACATGTTATACCACATAATACAGATAAAAATGTCCTTTTGTAAGATTTTATTCTTATGTAACTTGTTATTTATTTTGTTTGCCTCAGGCCCACTATGCAAACTCCTCATGCATGGCTAGGTCCACAGTTGGCCATAACATGGCATGATCTGACAGCCATGAGCGATCCAGAGAGTCCACAGATCCAGTTTGAGTCCATATTAATGGCAGAACTGTAAAGATATCATTTAAATTAACCTATAGTTTATATTACATTACTGATGTAATAGCATTATGCATTCGGAAACTTGGCAAGCTAAACAGATAATTAGGCAGGATGGGGATTAATAATTTCTGTTAACAGAACATTTAAATAAAAGACTTGTAAAATTCTAGTTTCCCCAAGCAAATTTTGCTATAGATGTATTTCATCTAACTAATACGTTTCAAAACAATAATCTGTTTTTTATCAGTTCCGTTTTACAGACAAATAAAAACAATGCAAACATTACAACCTCTATCTTGTATGCTCGTGCAACGTTGCTAATATCATATAGTGGCTTTCTATGTGATTTTCTTCAGCATAACCTACTACGACTACCTACAATAGTGGACACAGCTCCACATAGAAACAAATGTAGCATCAAGGGAAGCTCTGATTTCAGGACTACTGTGACATTGTTTGTCACTTTAAGGCAAGTCTTAAAGCTTGTTTATCTGGCCCATTGAAACCTATATATTCACCAAGAGCATCCCAGCAGTTTACATTGTGAAAGACTGGTATATAGAAGACCTAGAGATCTGCCAGGATAGATCTTCCCTGCTCAACATTGGTATTCTCATGCAATTTTTTACATTACTGTACACAGAATCATTGTATAAAAATTGTATATGGTTCAATTTATGAACAATTCACACTGAAACCCTGAATTACTTTATACCGTTGCAGCCGAAGTGTGGTGAAAAGGAAAAGTATCGGATATAAGATGTTTGAAGGGGAAATGGCTCCCCCTACTGGATAAATGCAACAAGCTCCTGCATGCATGGGGACCCGGCCTAGATTTTGTTTCTTGTAAAGGACATAATGACCTTTGCTTGTGTGATTGTTGGGTAAGCTACCTAGCAGCACTAGTGTTATACAGGGATGAACTAAGTGAACCATGCAGACTTTTTGATGTCTGCAATTGAGAAAAAAGATCAATTAAATGTGCTTCTCCGAGTAAATGTTTAAAAATGGAGATAGATTGCGTTACTAGAAGGAATAAGGGGTATAAATTAGACATGTAATTTGAGTTTAGATTAATTTTCCTTTCTTTAATGCAACATTCAAAAATTGTCAATTAATATCAGTCAATGAGCAATTGCAAAGTTTGTAACAGCATCTCTTATGTTTGTCTGTGAACACGTGTATGAAATGACACACACTTTTCTCTTGGTGAATGGCTGCCATCTAGTGCACAAATCTGTTACACTTAAACACTTAAAACTAAACATAGGTCTCTCTATGTATGTGAAATTATTGCAATGGTTGCATTAGTTACAGTATATATGTTCTTTTAATCCTGGATTCCTAATTTGGGTTGCAAGGACATTCTGGAAGGTCATAGATGGTGCCAGGATTTGTTTTTTATTTGAAAAAAATTAAGCCATTTATTGTTTAAAGACGTATGATAGAACCCCACCGACACCATCGCAGGGGAGTGGAGTGAAATTGCCAGACCAAACATGAAGACTAATAAGCAATAATTCACATCATAAGAACATGAATTTATCGGCAACTTCAAAGCCATCGTGCAGTGAACCGCGTCGCAGCGGGTTGCATGCAGATCAGCCCATGAACGCCTCACGGCGGCTCATTAGCCTCATATGTCAAAAGCCTGCACAAAGAAAGTTAATTTCTCATTTAAAATCTGATTATCAGACTCTTGTGAATTACCAAACTTATGTGAATTTTGCCATTACTGTTGGGTTTGCTAGTTTTGCTGAGCTTGTGGTAAAACGATGCCAAATAAGACACAAACAGAGTTGCATGTGGAAGTTTCCGTGATTTGTTGTTTACTGACCGTGACTGTTGGCAACGTTTGACAAATTCCGTGCCTTAACCAAAATATTGAAAATGGCGGTCTTCAGCTCTTTGCAATGAAGAAGCTTAATCATCCCCTTGTAATCTGAATGCTTCATAACCCAAATTGGCCAGTGGTTTGTTTTGTTCTGACAAATGGGAATTGATGGCACCAAACTGACAGCCCCACTCAAAAGAACTGTGCATCCGTTTCTGCCTGCTCCAAGACTATGAGAAAATAGAGAAAACAAAAAAGAATATGACTAGAACTAGATTCAGGAACTAGGAGTACAAGGAAGCCACTTGATAAAACACACAAGACCATCAATCAATCAATCAATCAATCAATCAATCAATCTATCTATCTATCAATCAATTTATTTTTGTATTGTGCTTTTCACATGTTTCCATTTCACAAAGAGGCTTTACAGACAGAAAAATACAATATGTCCCAGGCCTGACCCCCCAAAAGCATGCCAGTGGCAACAGTGGCAAGGAAAAAAACTCCCTAGGCTGGCAGGAAGAAACTTTGAGAGGAACCTGGCTTAAAGGGGGAGCCCATCCTCCGCTGGCTGGCACTAGGAGCTGACAATCCTGCAACAAGTGGCCAAAACAAGACTGGGTTATAAAGGTGAGTCCTGGGCTATCTGACTGATTAAAAATGACAAACACCTTTAACTAATAGTTAAAGTGGAACTTTTAGTATGGGTGACATCTATTGGGTAAACACAAACACTGCAACACACATAAAACCTGAACAGAGAACAACTGAGGAAGAACAGGGGTTGAGAATAAGGAGTCCATGACAGTTATCCTACCACATCCTCACTATCACCTGCACACTGATATAATTTTATATTGAAACATACTCTGCCCAGTGAATATACAGTGACTGTATGAATTGAATTCCTTATCCTATAGGCATGAAGGCAATATTAATTTATAATCAAATGATTTGTATTTTTTAAAGAGAATTAATGGTCTTGTTTTTGCTATGTTCCAAACAAAAGTGTAAACAATAATATGCTAATATCTATTCTGTTCAGATAACTCACATCAAGGCAAAATTTTGAACATATTGCCAATACCTACTGGAGATTTCTATACCTTAAGCAGATATTCTTTCTTGCTGTGCCCATGTAAAAACTGCCCAGACCTCTCAACTCTAAATGATGACACTCCTGTCAACATATATCTCCAAACCAGATATTTAATTGGTTGGACCTACAGTGGAAACACAGTGCAGTCATTTCTTCTAACAATTGTTGCTGTCCCACAAGTCATGCCTGTCTAAAAGGAAACTCTTTCAGTATCAAACAAATCCCTCCAGTCATTCTATCCTATATCCTAGGTCACGGCACAGCTCCAAAATAAGTAGCATTGCTTAGCAGATAGTAAGCCACCTTACTCCCTGAAGGTAAACCACAGTTTTGAAAGTGTAGCCCCAACGGCTTGTCAGAACTGCTGCTTGTCTTGTTCCTTGTCTGTGGAGCTAACTGAGGGGAATCGGATTGTAGTGCCTCCATTCATAAGGCTGTCACTTCCTGGGAGGATGCCAGAGCACCTGAGAAAACATCACAGAGCTCTAGAGAAACCAGGCACAGCATTAACAGACAGGCCTGAAGTCTGGAACTCTGTGACAGAGGCTCCAGTCCTGCTGTGTGATGTTTAAAATATAAACATAGGCAGTATTATTCACACTGACGGACAGTTACAAAACCATATATATTGAGTTATAAAACCACTCTTGAAGAATGATATAGAACTTCCTCTCGTGAAACCAAAGACACATGAAGGATACATGATCTTCACATGAGTCAAAGACTAGTGCGGTGTCTAATTGGATCTTACTGAAAGTGTGTACCATTTCTCATTTCACACATGTGTAACTTTGCATGAATATGTATTCTTTTACTTAACATTTTTATGTATAAAATGTATGAATAAAGGTCAGTGTTGCCCTTTGGTAGGACTTTGTAATGCCTTTGTGTTCCCCCAGAGCTCTGGGTTAAATATGTTGTGTCATAACTGGACTACTAATGTTTTATCACTGCGAGAATACCTCTCAAAAAGAAAACCATTACACTGACCAAGCGGAAAAGGTGAGTGTATGGACTGCATTAAGGTTAAATTCAGATCAGGTCATGGAAGATGAGAGCCCGTTGCATACAATGATCCAGTGTCAGGCATCCTGTCATGGGGTCGGTGGGATGTTCAGGGTCTCTCCCCTGTCATCTAGCATCATAAACATACACGTTCACCTGGAACCTCAAGATTTAACTTATGAAAGGATGAAAGAACCCCCAGGCCAGTTTTGAAAATGATCACTGACAATTTTGAGCTAAGCTTCTAAAAAGCCGCTTTGATGGCCGAGGGTGCCAGAGGGAGTTATTAATGTTAATTAATAAAGCTAATTAAATTTGAATATTCTGTGTTCACCAACTTTTTTGTTTAGAGCATAGCAATGAGCAGATGAGGCCTGATTTAGCACACATACACATCACAATTTCATTGTTTTAATCACTCGGCTGCTTTAGCACAGATACACTTCATATATTCTTTACTTGCATCACCAAGTTTACTTTACATGAGCCCCTTTCTGAGAATAATCACGACAGCGACCACAACTGGACCGTCCAGACAGATGTCCTTAACAATAACTCTCGATACTTTTTTTTTTTCTGTTCTCTTTCTTAAATTAAAAGTGCATGGCTTTACAATATATATCTGTTCACATCAAACATTTAACATGATTTCAACATTGATAATCAAGTGTTTTACATGTGAATACAAAAACAGCCTGTCAACCATTCAAATCACAAACTTTCCAGAGTTCCAGTTCCAGAAATAGGGTGTGCAATGGTTGCAATAGTATTTTTTTATTCACTTCATTAACTTTGGTTATTTTGGTTGATAAGGAACTGAAGCATGAAGACTATTTCAGTAGAAAGTTTTAATACCTCAAATGATGTTTTTCCAAGCCAGAAAAACTCCTAGCCAGCAGAGGGAAAGATAAGTTGCAAAATAAAAAAGAATAATTTATGGTAAAGGTGTGAGGGCATCTAAGAGGACAGTATTGTACCACTTTCTGAATATTCCAGGGCTGGAATCAGACCGAGATCTAGTGCCCCTGTAGGTAAGTTGTGTGCCACAAGGCAAATTACTCTCTTGGGGCTCCCCTAATAATTACGACAAGTCATCTTATACTGCTCTGCAAAAACTAAGTGATATCAAACAATGGAATAATCTCACTGAAAGTCCACAAAAGAAATTACCTACAGGACCATACTGTCTACTGAGAATCCCCTCCCAAAGCCAACCAAAAGAAATAAGAATTATATTGGGCGCCACACACAAACATCATAGAAAAAAGAGGTGTCGATTTGGCACAGTTAATGTCAAGCCTAACGGTCTATGTTGAAACATAGGATAACAATAGATTCCCTGGAAAAAATATTTGCATCCTCTCAACCATTTGTAGTAAGATGGTTTTAACACATTTTGTATTGTTTCAAAAGTAATACCTGGAATAATTGACTAAACAAAGAAAACCAAACAATAGTTAACAAACAGAAGTAATCTGCTGGGACTGAACATGTCAATTTTTAGCCCCAGAATATTTTACTTTAGGCGAGTATAGTAGTATCAATGTATTATGTGTATTTTTTTATAAGCTGTTAATAGCGAAGCATCAGTTCATAAAGTGCTGTTATTGTGAAGTTCTAAATGGTTATTGTGACAAGTTGGTCTTTACTGACCCCAACATTCTAAATGGTTATTGAGACATTGTTCCTTTTCTGGACCCAACATTCTAAATGGTTATTTTGACATTGTTCTTTTTCTGGCCCGAACACTCAAAATGGTTATTGCTACATTGTTACATTTCTGGCCCCAACATTCCAAATGGTTATTGTGACATTGTTCTTTTTCTGGCCCCAACATTCTAAATGGTTATTTTGACAAGTTGTTCTTTACTGGGCCCAACATTCTAAATGTTTATTGTGTCATTGTTTTTTTACTGGCCCCAATAATCGAAATGTTTATTGTGTCATTGTTTCTTTAATGGCCACAATAATCTAAATGTTTATAGTTTAAAGTTGTTCTTTAATGGCCCCAACATTCTAAATGGTTATTGTGTCAAGTTGTTCTTTACTGGCCCCAACATTCTAAATGGTTATTGTGACATTGTTTCATTTATGGCCCCAATATTCTAAATGGTTATTGTGACATTGTT
>JAOYSI010001676.1:0-16859 GCA_025775065.1 Hiodon alosoides | reverse complement strand
CGGGCTTGTGAGAGATCACTTACACAACTACAGTGGTCATTATACTGAACTATGGACAAAACCTAGGGTATGCATGTCTCTCACAGATGTAAAATACTTTCAACAGACAGCTCCAATATTTGATTTCTTTAACTACATTAAAATAAATCTGCTCAGAATTATCATCATCTTTTGTAAACGCAACGCATCACACATCGCAATGATATATCAAAGTGCATTCCATTAAATTCGGTGCATTTATACTAAATGTAATGGATAATCTACAAAATCTTTTTTTTTTGTTGTTTTGTAAGATTGCTCTCTCTGTCAGTTGGAAAATAAAGCTTTGATCTTATAATTGGCACTACAACAGACATATGCAACGTTTCCCTCATGTGTCAACCTTAAGTAGGTTCCTTTCGAGTTGTTTGGGGGGCACGCAAAGCAGATCTTTTGAACTTGACTGCCAAAGCAGTCCGGTTTAACTAATGGGACGCATTCAGAGCTCCAGATGTCAAGGTCTTCCACGGAGGGGGAAAAAAAAGTAATTCAATCTCAGTAACAATACGCACCAAAGATGCCTTTAAATCAAAAGATCAAAAGAGGCCTGTATGTCAGGTACTGGAGCACTCAGTTGTTTATTAATTGTCAAAATTAATTTGTTTAGAAATTTTGACTACAGAATGGGGCCTGCTCTCACTTCAAATTGCATTTGCAGTTTTCTGGTTTTGGGGATTGTTTTACGTGGCTGTATTGAAAACGTAAAATAGAGAATATTTTCAGTTTTAACTTAAAAAACTCCTGGAATCTATGATTCATCCCAACACATTAACTAAAATCTCTTCAACCAGCTTGTCAGTCATATTTACCAAATGCTGCCGCACAGACTGATTACGTCAAAATAAATAATTGAACTCAAAATATTTCAGTCATTACTTTTCTGGGATGGTTAGTTATCCCAGAAAATATACACTATATGGACAAAAGTATTGGGCCACACCTCTTAATCATTGAATTCAGGTGTTTCATTCAGTCCCATTGCCACAGGTGAATAAACTCAAGCACCTAGCCAAGCAGTCTGTCTTTACAAACATTTGTGAAAGAATGGGTCGTTCCAAAGAGCTCACTGAATTTGAGCATGGTACTGTAATAGGATACTAACATTGCAACAAGTTAGTTCGTGAAATTTCTTCCCTCCTAGATATTCCATGATCAACTGTAAGTGCTATTATTGCAAAGTGGAAGTGTTTAGGAACCACAGCAACTCAGCCACGAAGTGGCAGACCACATAAAGTTACAGAGCAGGGTCGCCGAGTGCTGAGGCGCATAGTGCGTAAAAGTTTCCTGGCATTAACATCAGCACAAAAACTGTGTGCCGGGAGCTTCTTGGCATGGGTTTCCATGGTCGAGCAGCTGTATGCAAGCCTTACATCAACAATCACAATGCCAAGCGTCGGATGGAGTGGTGTAAAGCTCGCTGCCACTGGACTCTGGAACAGTGGAAACGTGTTCTGTGGAGTGACGAATCACGGTTCTCTATCTGGCAGTCTGATGGACGAATCTGGGTTTAGCAAATGCCAGGAGAACGTTTCCTGCCTGACTGCATTGTGCCAACTGTAAGGTTTGGTGGAGGAGGGATAATGCTATGGGGTGTTTTTTCTGGGGTTGGCCTAGGCCCCTTAGTTCCACTGAAGGGAAATGTTAATGCCTCAGCTTTAAAGACATTTTTGAAAAATACTATGCTTCCAACTTTTTGGAACAGTTTGGGGGAAGGCCCTTTTCTGTACCTGCATGACTGTGCGCCAGTGCACAAATCAAGGTCCATAAAGGCATGGTTGGATGATTTTGGTGTGGAAGAACTTAACAGGCCCACACAGAGCCCTGACCTCCACCCTATCGAACACCTTTGGGATTAACTAGAATGGAGATTGCAAGCCAGTGTCATATATGACTATATGCATTTTATAGAAACTACATGGAACTACATGCAGCCAAATACATGTATGTAACTATTTTCTGCCAATCTGGCCAAGCTCCTATTTTGGACATAATTTGGCAATATTTAAAATTTAAAAAAATGCTTGTGGTATTTCTCCGTTAAAATAATTATTTAGATTTTACTCAAATCAAGAAGAGAATTAAGACAGCCAGGCTTAAGAGAGAGCTCACTGTTTGTGGCTGTGTTTCCATGAGACTAGCACCACTAAAAAGCTTAATCACTATTTACATTATATATAAGCGCTGTAGCTAACTTTTTACAAAGTGTAATGTATTACATAGTTCTTTCCAGTACAAGATGATCAGAGAACTGTTCTCACCTTCACCTTCAGTTATTAATTAATTATTTTTTAAATCATGGGGCAATAAAATGTAGTACTGTAGTGGAATAGATTGAAGAAATAATTATATGCATACGTTTGATCGGATTAACGATTTAGATCTTTATGAATCAATGATAAAATGCGATATGACATCATGAAAGAATTTCATATACATTCTATAGGATGACTTTTTATGTAAAGCACTGTTATAGTCAAAAATATTTTTAAGTTTACTCCAAAAGAACAAAATACCTTATAATAAACATATATAAATAAATAAACAAACATGCTATTTTCATCACAGGAAACAGAAACATCTCAGTACGATATGTACTAATTACAGGTTCCAATAAGATAGAAGACAGATGTTCTACACTGCAAATAAAAATAGGAGAATCACAGCTGGAGTCTCTCTCGAGTAGGCCAGACTTCTCCCAAACTAATTTAAATGATCAGGTCCAAATTATTTGATAACCATCTGTCTAGATGGGTGTTTTTCTCTGTTTACTCACCCACTTTCGAACGCCAAAAACCACAACAACAAACGCGCTGCGGTAATTCTCATAAACAACTCATTTTGTGGCCTTGAAAGTAGACAGTGCTTCCGTTTTCTCCATCTCTTGGTTCACCAGCTCTTCTCTTAGTCTCTCTGCTTGCTTGTACTTGGATTGAGGGTTTGACCACATCCCCTCAGGTCTGTAACCAATCCTACATCCTGCACGACCAATCCAATGTGTATTAAGAAATACAAAAGAAATTCAAAAGTTGTGCAGCAGCGTGCTGTGTATTTATCTGTAATTTGTATACAATAAGCACAGAACCAAACACACATTTTCTTATTAATCTTGCTGCGGGTAACATTGAATTAGGGGCTTTTGTTTAAACCACATTGGTAACACAAGTTATCGCCTCTAGTTTAATTAGTAAGATTGCGAAAGGTTGGAATGGTGGCTTAGCATCCAAAATCCATCCATGTACAGAAAAATATTTACATCCGTCTATGTAAGTAATTGTATTAGACAAATCAGTAGTCACGCAACTACAGTGTAACTGATTTTCCACAATTTCAATGGGGTCGTTACAAATGCATTTAAATACCGTTCAAACCACTATTCTTGACTTTTAAGCACTGTAGCGTTTTGGGTGTGGACGACTCACAGAGAAAGAATTGATTTTAGAAGGTGTGCTTGAAGAAGCTGAATTCGCTCTCACAGACAGCGTTCACAGTCTAACAGACACTAGCTCACTCACTCGCACATTGCTCAGACCTGCTCCACGCCTAGCTAGCCAATCCCCCAGCTTATGGGTACCTCCACCTGTCTTCCATTTGGTGCTGGTTATCTCCGCCACAAAAATTGAGTCTGGTAAGATATTTAGTATCTTTTCAGCAGTGAAACGAATGCCTTGCTGAAAAAATCCACATAACACGAATAGGTTTGCGGGTATACTCTGTATCAGCCATTTTGGGAGTCTGTAATCCGAGGCATTCAGACACTGAACAGTCTCTGCACACTCAGGAACTTGCTAACAATTTTTATGTGGCCGCTACCGCTCTGCCTTAAAAATTTGGGGAATATATGGGTACAAGTCTATCCTATACATGATTCATAATTTGTTCAAATGGTAAGCAGGACCCCTGCTTTCCTTACAGAATGCATTATATAGTGTGGGATTCCTAGGCAACAGCTATGCAATTCCATAATATTTACTGTTTAATTTCAGGTACACAATCTGAGTTGTAATTGCATAGTATACTTGCATGATACTTGCATAGTAATTTCATGCATAACAGCAATCATATTAGGGTGTATAAATGGTTAAATTACGAGCACAATAAAAACTGCCACAGTGCAAATACATGGTAATTGGAGACATTTAATGTAAAGGGTTACCAAATTATTAAAAACAGCTGCGCCAAAGGGTTTTTTGGTTCGTTAAAGACATATGCGGTAGATAGAGAGAGATAGCAGTAGAGATTTAAAATTTAGAAAACGGGTTTTATCGCAGAGCTGTGATGATCTGCTATTGTGAAAAGCTTTTTTTGTTAAATATTGGCAGCCTAAGGCCTTGCGCTCTAAACAGCATCGAGTGATCTCATTGCAGCCTGCTGATAAAGGACTATCAACTTTCAAGCATAGCACAAACTATGACCCATAATTGTATTGGCTTTTAAAATATATCTATATCTGTCTATATTTATATACATTTTAGGTCTGCTCTCAAGCACAAACTCTCAACTCGCTTAAAATACATCTTTTAAAACTGCATACAGTAAGTCTGCAAATGGAAGAAAAGAGTAAATCCCTGTCCTTTTGGTCAGATTGGACCCTAAACTTCTTCAGCTTGAGTTGACCTGCAAAAAGTGAACATGGCTACTATTCGCAGAGGGCTACAACAGAACTTAACCCTAACCCTATTATTATTATTATTATTTTTTTTTTATATTACTATTATTATTATTATTATTATTATTATTATTCTGACATGTAAGTGTCATCCTAAGGGTCCACGCCCTCCATCAGCATGGCTTTTTTGTACAGCGTAAAATGCAACAACCGGCTCCTGCTCGCCCTTGCTTCTTAGTTTTATCTCTGAGAAAGAAATTTAAAATGGGTGGTATTTATTTATTTTTTTAAATCCAGCACCCATAATAAACCATGCAGATTGTAAAGTACTGGCACAGTGTACAACCAACCCACTTGTATTAGGTAAAGCACGCTGCAGCAACTAGCCGAAATTGTCTTTACTCTAATCAGTCTTATCAACAGCTCCTCCATAGGGCACAATGAATTGCTTATGAAATTACAGAAACCAAAATTTTAAGTTTAAGTGCTTTAAATTAAAAAAAGTTTATTTATATTTATTTTCCAAAAAACTAATTATACAAGGGAACTGTACACCGAGTGCTTTGGATACTGATCACTTTTGCATTTTTATATCCATTGGAATAAACGAGGCGATTTAAAATGTTGAAATATAATCTTCCATGCAGTTTGGGCTTTTTCATTATTTTTAATAGGTCGGTTTCTATATGAAGTCGGCTAAAAGTTTATTTTGAAATGAAGTTTTAATTCAACCTGCCTAATTTATAGAGCTTACAGGGCACCCCTGTGTAACCAACCCTAAACCAGAACACCCCCATGTCAATTTACAAGCATTCAGTCTCTGTATGGAGGCTTTCTGTTATTTTTATTGATGGTAAATTGTTCTAGTCCCTCTTCAAACTAGTACTACACCTGTCCAGCTAATTACCGCTGACCTCAACGTGCTATAAAGTGTCTCATCTCTCGCCTTCAGCTCTCGCACTGCAACTTTTCAACCCCGGACAAACTACCACCTACCAATCACCTTCAAGTGCGTTCAATAAGGCAGGTGAGATTATCTCCCAGCTTCCTCTTACCAGATTTCCAGGTTTATGGTGGAAAAAAGAACAGTTCCAACTAATGCACTTTGTCGTATTCATCTTGTCTTGATTTTTATAAAATTGTAGCTGTATGAGAAAGCTAATATGTAACTTTTTATAGGCTGTGAAGAGGTTTCTTGGTGTTAGGATAATAATTGTCATTTCCTAATCTCCCTGTTGATATTTTTTAAATGTTAAAGCACATGGTGTTCCATGAAGGCGAAAAAGTTTTTAAATCCATCTCTACATTGAAAATGGTGAAACTTGGTAGTACTTCTGTAACCATCTATGAAATATAAAACATTTCACATGGACCCCAGGCACCGATTACGGATCCTGTCCAAAATGAGCAGTAAGATGAAATCAGTCTAAAAAGGAATTCTGTGAATAAAAATGTGTAGGCTGCACAAATGGAGCTAAAGAACACAGCGGAAACCGCTGTTAGTGTGTTAGTGTTAGTTCTGATTTAAATTCATGTTCTAGAATGCCTCATTTTAAGTCAAACTTATTTCATTGGGCAATTAATGCGAGCATTAACTAACATATCATTGCGTTTATTTAACAACAACAATAGTAATTCGAATTTTAGCATTTTTTCAGAATTAACATATTTTACTGTTTACCTGGGAATTTTGTATGGACACTCACATCTGTCTCTAATTTTAAAAAACCTTTAAAAAAAATAATATGGTGAGCACTACCGTTCCACCATCCTTGAACAAACTTATCTGTGCAATTAGCTATCTCGATTAATTAGAGCTATCTCAATTAATTAGGCCCACTTCTGACCTTTGAAATTAATGCTCTCCGGCTGTTAGTCTCTCTCGCAATCTCCTGCAAAAAGGTAACTAGGCATATAAGACTAATTATCTTGCACTACAATGGAAGAAAAGTGTAGTCTGTAGAATTTGCAATTTGCTTTTAAAAATTTAGAGAAGAAGCAACTGAATGAGAGTGTAGCCTTTCTATGTTTTCCTGTGGCTCTAATAGAAAAGGAATATTCTCTCAAAGAACCTTTTGCAAATGTATATCTCTGGAACAACAATAGCCTTCTTGGTTAAAAATACTGTAGTGGCCTCCTGAGTGGCTCAGTAGATAAAGGTGCTTATGCGAGTGCAGGTTGAACCATATGCAGTTTGCCGGTTCAAATCCGGCACATTTGTTGATTTGTTATGACCGGGAAAGCGAAGCACCACACAATTTGTATAGGGCTATCTGGGCTGGGGTGGATGAATTCGGCAAGGCTTCTCTTGACTCATTGCCAATGATTGTCTCCTATGTGCTTCCCAGAAGCCTGCAGGTTTGAAGTACCATAGAGAGGGATGTGACTCTCCTCCGAACCGGACTGAACGTCTTGTGTGTAGTTTACAGAAGGGAAAAGAGGCGGGTGGCTCAACTGTTGCACTTCCTCACCTATGCAGATGAGATAAAGAAATTCAAATCAGAACAACAGATTATAATTTAGCCACCTGGTTAGTATCGATGTTACGCTTTTCCCTGGTACAACCGAAAATCAGTAGCATTGAGCACCTCAGGTTCCATTAAATCTTAAATAAATCATGCATTGTCATTCTTCAAGGGGACCGCCAACAACATGGGCCAAATGTAATTATACAAGATATCTTATACGGAAGGATGTCAGAGAGTGTTACAGTCCTGCAACACACCACTAGAGGAGACGTAAAGTGGAACTTTGTATCCCTCACAGTACCTAAAAGGGGGTGATTTTTCAATCCAGGGTTGACTCCCGAACGTCATGCTGAATGCCTTAAAGACATGTTTTGTTCCATCTTGAAATATTGCAAAGCTGGGTCCCATTCTGTTGGAGTCCATAGTTCTCTTGGATAGATTACTTTGAACCCCAGCTTTTAGGAGTCTCTAAAACTTCAAATATTGTTCTAGATGCCTTCATGACAGGTTTAGAGCTGATTTGCAACTATTTTTTTCCTCTGTGTTTACCTTGTTTTATTTTCTGTATTACCTTTTCCCATTGTTTACTTCAAAGTCTTATTTTACTCCCTATATCTGCTATGTTTTTGGCTTCCGTAATTCTGTAAAAGGCCACTTCCATGCAATTTGACGCTATTTATTTGCTTTAGCATTTAAATTGGCGTGTACAAATGTGAATTAAATCATTTGAAAGTCACCTTTCGGCTTCTACAGTCACTTCTTATAAACACATATGGGAGTGCTCTGTAAGCTCTATTAATTAAGCAGGTTGAATTAAAATTTCATTTTAAAATAAACTTTTAACCGAGTTCATATAGAAACCGATCCATTTAAAATAATGAAAACACCCAAAATGCATGGAAGAAAAAACACTATGATTGTAAAAGACAAATGGTGACTTCAATGTGGTATGGTTAGCTCTAGTAAATGCTAAATTATGTATTTTTCTACTATCCATATTGTTATTTTTTTGCTTTTGTTAACTGAACTGATAACCACTCATTTTATGTATTTAGAAAATTCAAATAAACTGGTTGGTGTAAATAATAAAGCAGGATTAATAAAGGATAATGCTATATATTGCATAGCCAAAACTATGTGGACACCTGCTGGTCGACACATCTGATTCAAAACTCTTTTGAATTAATATGGAGATGGCTTTCCACTGATGTTGGAACATTACTGCAGGGACTTGCTTCAATTGAACCGCAATTGAGTTCATAGACTGAGTTTGGTCAAAGTTACCTCACAGGAGGTTAAGGTCAGGGCTCTGTGTAGGCCAATCAAGTTATTCCACACCAATTCCAACTATTTCTGTATGGACCTCGCTTTGTGCACAGGGGCATTGTCATGCTGGACCAGGAAAGGGCCTTCCACCGATGTTGCTACAAAGTTGGAAGCACAGAACCGTTTAGAATCTCATTTTATGCTGAAGTGTGTCAGTTAAATTTCTTTACTGTAACTAAGGGGCTTACCCCAAACCATGAAAAACAGCCCCAGACTATTATTCCTTCTACACAAAACTTTACAGTTGGTAGTCTACATTCGGGCAGGCACTGTTCTTTTGGCATCTGCTGTACCCAGATTTGTCCATCGGACTGCCAGACGGTGAAACATGATTCATCATTTCAGATAATTTATTGCTCCACAAACCAATGGCGGTGAGCTTTGCAGCCGACACCTGGCATTGGCGTAGTGATCTTAGGCTTGTATGACGCTCATGATGAACAGTTCTTGTGCTGTCGTTGCTTCCAGAGGCAGAGGCTTGTAGCGTATGAGTTTGTATGTGTGTGTGTACCATTTAAAAATGTTTTATCTATGAATATTAGCTTATTCATGTGCATTGAATTGCCATAAACATTGCTTTGAATGCCAAATTATATTGTTTAGTCACGTTTCTCAACCAGAACAGAAGATAGCTGTACTTATCTGACTTGGATATACCTTTTTTTTTAAAGGACACGTCACAGGATTTGTGTATTTATATGTAAAATTTTTCAGTGCTAATTTAAGAACTGGGCCTCTGTACTCCAGTCTTCCTTCCTTCGAGACAGACTTTACATAGAGGTCCCTCTATTTCATGACTGAAGTGTGCTCTCTCTCTCGCCATCTCTCTCAGGAACATATCATGATGGATGTCTCTTCTACTTTTACAAAGGTATGCCGATTCTCAAGTGGCGTGTCTCATCAAAGCTTTGAAATAGAGCTGTCCGCATCCACTGTGGCCATCGTGATTCGCATTGTGATTCAAGCAGTGTTCAAGGCCAAACACATCTCCAGCACCTGCCTCTCCTCGAGCCCTCATCCTATGCTGACACGCAGCATGGGATTTCATTTGTCACTTTGTTTATGATGACAGTTTTTATTATTTCCTATGAAGTCAAGAGGCAAGAGGATTTTCTTTCCTATTCATGATTTCGATGAACAATTGCAAGGTGGGGTAGAAGGAAAACGGCCGGCCCTCCAAGTACCAGGGTTGGCCAAACCTGATGTACACAGATAAAGCCATTTACTTTTTCACCATGTGAGTTTTTGAATTGAAAGTTGGAACCAAACAAACATACACACCTAAAAAGTGATAACGTTTCAGCTTCATCACAGCCAGTCTGCCTCAGGAACTGTATCACCTAGAAAGAAAAAAAAAAAAAATCTCAGCCATCTCTCATCTCACAGGTATTTCGCCCATGGATCCAGATGGCAACAGGTGCCAGGAAAATAATTTCCTCTGACACACAAACACTCACACAGACAACTCACCAATGCGCTAAGCAGTTTTTTCGGTCTAAGGGCTATGATCACTGTGTATTTGTCTCGTCTTCTTCCTCCATCTCTTGCCCTAGTGACTGAAACTAGTCTAAATGACAGCTGGCCAAAAGTATATCTGTTAAACACCCTCCATGGTCTGGCTTTCCCCGGGTACACAACCAGGCAGTTTCCCTGCCCAAATACACCATACCTAGAAACATACAGGTGTACATACACAGGACTGCCACAAAGACACTTAACTGCTTATTGACTGCTACAGCCAGCCAGCCAGCCAGGGAGTGAGTCTGCAGCCCTTCCCCACCACTGTTATCCTCCCTGCTTCTAGCCATTCTTAAAAGCAACTTACTGTTCATAAAAGCAACTTACTGTTCATAAAAGCAACTTACAACAATCGGCTGCCAAGCAACAGCTATGACATGTGATACATTTGGTGCTAACAAGTTTCCTAATTCCTCGATAATGCCAATTTTGAACAGAATTGACCATGTGGACGCAGGTACATCACCCCGCATGCTTTCTTTGTGTTCCTCCCTTTTCCCTGGTGGCTCAACATGAGCCATTTCATCCAGCTATTAGTGGAACTAAACGGTAAATCAATAATGCAAATTCTTAAACAGTGACTTTCAGTGCCTAGTTAAATCAGAGATTAGGAGCAGTTTTGTGATAATCAGAAATTCTTTATCTCTCCCTTACTCACATTTCCTCGGGCTGTTGTATATTTATATCCACGACAAGTAGTCAATGTGGTTCTAGTTATTTAATATTGATATGCCAACACCTATGAACGCTCTCTTGGTAGCACCGAAGCAGATAATTGTGTTTTCATATAGTAGTAGTTGAACATATTAGATAAAATTTTCTGTATGTTTTGTGGGTGTGTATAAGTTTACCTTCTGTGTCTGTGTCTTTGTTTTCCTTTAAGGCGGTTCTAAAAGATGTCCTTCCCAACAGCAGGGACTGTGAAGTGTGCTTTGTTGTTGCAGAGAATCATAAATTAGCAAGTCTGTTTTCATTTGCGCTGCTGTCCAAATGAGGGCCAGATAGAGGATGCATTTGATGCTCGAGTGCCTTCACCAGCAGGTTTTTTTACTGAGTAGTAATACTGTGTTTGTTGCTGGGGAAAAAAAAACCAACCTTTCTTTGTTGCTTGTCGTTCAATAAACGCCTCTATTGCAGCGCGGCTGAAACAACGATAATAGCAAATCTGCTTCGATAATTGGAGCTGAAAGTGACACACGGGACCTGGAGCTGGGCCGACATCCTGGGAGGAAGAGGTCGGCCCCGGGAGATAGATTGACATCAAACGTCACAGCTTTGCTATGGCCCATGCATTAAAAAAACATGTGAACGATGGAAAGACAGAATGAGGGGGTCACCGGTCTATGTGGCCCCCATCGGCCCCCTCCGTTTGCTGCGATCGTCTCCGGCTTTCCTTAGTGGCTTGTTGCCCCATTAGAATTAATGATAATTCAGTAATAATAATTACAGGTAAAAAGGCTTTAAAGTGTGTTTGTTGTCCTGCTGCGCTCAGACCAGTACACTGTTCAGGTTCCTGTACATGGTCCCTCTTGCTGACGGTTTTTTCCACTTTTTTATTGACCTCTTGGCCTTTAAGTTAACGTTTGGCCAATAGGTAAGTACATTCAGGGACTGGCAATATTTCTAATAAATGTACATTTTGCCCTTGTTATACCACCTGGCAAGAACCATGGGCAAAACTGGGCAAAAAATGCAAAACCCTGCAAAAAGGAAAAGAAAAAAGAAACACAATTTTAGATTATGGTTTTAGAATCTTGTTATTTCAAGAGCAATTACAAAATACTCCCAGTAGCACATAGCATTGCTATTTAAGTAGAGAAATTATAATGATAAACAATGTAGGCTACAGTATGGTTATGTGCAAGACTACATTTAGACTTTGAAAGGACTCGGCTGTGTTTGATTTTTTGGGGTTAATTTCTGCGGAACCTGCACATAACACATCTTCCGATGTGTCGTTACCTTTCCTTCAATCCGTCTTTTGTCATTTTTAGTTTTGTTTTGCTCACTGTGGTTTGTAGAATTCTTGTTTTAGACTGCATCAAGCCTTTTCGTTTTAACGAATTAAGCTGATGCTTTAGATGGGTTAAATTATGTCTGTTAAGATTTTAAGATTGCCCTAATGCCTAAATGTCAGTTTATCAGGTTTAGGGTGTTGGCATTTGGCAGAGAGTGGGGGGCAGTTGTACAGCGCTGGAGTACTGTATTTGAAATATGTATTTCAATTACTTTTTTCAATTTTTCCATCTCCCTAGCCATTTAACTGGCTTTCGACTTTCTAATAAAAACAAACCAATGAAGATGCCCACTCACTTTTCCTACATAAGTTTTCATTTCGCAATCTGGAAATATAATTTAACCATCTAAATCTGGTCAGCAATAGGTTCATTTGTGGCACAGCCCTCTAATATTGTTGACGGTAAAAAAAATATTTTAAAATAATGTAAAAAAATTGTTTGGGTTGGTTCTGGTGCTCAGAGTATTGCAAAGTGAAATTACTAATTAAGAAGTCATTTATAAACAATTAGGATAAAACTAGATTTTTTTTGTTTACATCTCATGGGTAGCAGATAGCTCTTCTGTCAACCCCATTTACACTCCATTAGAAGTTATTCATGTCTCAGGAGAAAATCAGAATTAGAGGAGAGTTTTTACAGTCTTACCGGTTTCAGCCACCTCCAGCTAATGGATTTTTCAGTTGAAGATTCTCATGTAAAACAGAATAAATATAGACGCGTGTGTATCAAACTGTCTTAATCTTTAAAAATGTAGTAATTTTTTTTCTGGAAATAAATACGGAGCTCATTCCCACAAGTTTTCGGTTTGTCAGAGCTATCGTGCTTTAAAAAAATCTTTCTAGCTAGCTATGTCGGTGTCTGTTTACTATAATAATAGATTCAAAAAGCCAAAGGTATGTGTGTGTATATATATATATATATATATATATGTGTGTGTGTGTGTGTGTGTGTGTGTGTGTGTATAGGAGAGACATCAGATTTCATCAGGCATTTTGACAAATGTATCTTTTACTGGAGCTGTTGTCCAGTCACCATTTCTGGTATACTGAGTTTCATGTGGGCAGAATTCAGAGAGACTCTGTTAAGTGCATAAATGTCTGTCAAATGAGCACAAAGTTAATGTGGCAAGATGAATAACTGGATAAATTATTGAACAAATGCCCCCTCTAGGGCCGCTGTTAAACAGTTATTTCACTTGCTCCAATCCGTTAGTGTCCCAGATGAAATCAGTGAATGACAGCAGCAGGTAAATTGTAGATATTTTGCTATGTAGGCTGTGGAAGAAAGAAAATTGTATTTTTGCTTAGTTTTTTTGTTCATCATTTTTTGTGTGAAACAGACCAGCAATTTTGGGGGGGCCTACAAATTTGTTTGGGCTGATTGGGAATATGAACAAATGTCCAGGAGATCTGTAGAGGCCTAAGTGTACCATTCTAAAGAAAAAAACTATAAGTAATGGGTATTTCATTGAACTCCAATGGTTATGGCAAACAAATCAAATACTTATTTTTGTCTATTTAATACCTGCCATAGTGACATTATGAGGAATGGACTTTTTGAGCGTTGATGCTAATTAATTAATTTTCTAAATTGGCCTTCACTAATTTCTTTCAGTAAAGCACATTGGTTTGGCCTGTGTTACAGAAATAAAAAGCTGCATATGTCTGTGCTGGTACAGCCAACATCTCAATGAGGATGTACGTAGGGTCTTTTAAATACCATCGTTGGCTAAAAGCATGAGGGCTATTTAGAGCAATCACTGCTGTTTGTAACTTTACATTTTACGTTTAAATTTTAGTCATTTAGCGGACCCTCTTATCCTGAGCGTTGTGCAAAAGTTCTGCAGTTTAGGGGTTAACTTGCAATAAGAGACTGCGCTACCTTGACCTATTGACGAGTGTTGCGATAAGGTACAAAGACTAATGCTACAAAGGAGATAACATACGACACAAACTAAACAAGTATAATATAAGCATTAGCATCAATACGCATCATAAAATAAGCATCAATATCGCAGTCAGTTCCTGGGGTGGGGGGTATTGTTGAAAGAGGTAAGTTTCCTCTTGAAGGCAGTAGAAACTTTAGATTGTCTGACGGCCTCAGGTAGGGTGTTCCACCAGTTTGGCTTGAGTGACAAGAATAGTGGACTGGACGATCCAAAAAGAAGGCACCACTAGGCACCTGGCTGTGGATGATCGCAAGCTTCTGGGGGTGATGTTCCCAGGAACCGATCCAGTGGTAGCTCAGTGGGTGAAGTCAGGATCTTGTGGCGGATCCGAGCTACAACGGGGAGCTAGTGGAGTTTGATGAGGAGGGGGGGCATGGGTGAGCTTTGGTTGAAGACCACCCGAGTTGCAGCGTTTTGAATTAGGTGGACGGCTCCGTTCAAGGAAGCTGCCAGGCTAGCCAGTAGCGAATTGCAGCAGTCTAGGCGGGAGATCACCTGTGCCAGCTTTAAATATCATTAATGGAGCAGGTCCAGGCACAATGCCTACAGCATGCACAGGATTGATGGCAATCTTACAGATTACTGACTGCCCTTCCTACAGGGTTTTCCTGCTCTGGCATTTCTCCAGTGACTTTAGCAGTTGTCCTAACGAAGGTCAATAGCACATCAATGACATTATCAGGATGACAGAGAATGTCACATCTTTTCAATAAAAAACTCAACATTAGTGCCAGTCATTGGAGGGAGATTTTGGTCATTTTGCTGTTAATAATTAAGCAGATATGGTGCTGGTTTGAGAAGTAAGAGTATTTATTGCTCAGTGTCTTGAAATAGAAAAAAAAAAACATTGAGCAGTTATGAGTCCAATGCTATTAAGTAACTTGACAAAACATGTGACTTATTGATTCCAATCCTGCAAAGTCTGATGCCTTTTCAACAAAAACATTTTCTATAAGGGCAGATGAAAAATGCAATGAGCAAGAGCAACACTGTGCTATCGGTTTAATTATAATAAAATGTATTTTCATGAAGACAAAAATTGACACTTTTATCAGTGTTCTCCATGTAAATGCATTGGCTAAAGGCTTATTTTCTATCTCAGGTAAGATGTTAAATATTTTCTGCCTGAGAAAATCCAGTGTTTAATAAAAATAAAAATAAAAAATAGAAATCACATGATTTCTCACAGTAACTCACGGTAGATGTTAATTGAAAATGGATTTAACACAATTTCTCAGAAAGTCTATGACTTTTAAAGTCTGGTGACTATAGTGGTTGCTTTATCAATCCATCAAAAAATAAACAAGCTATTTTTCCGTGAGCTTGTTCCAATTACACACACACAGGAACATGCAAGGACAAATATAATGTTATAAAAATAATTTAAGTTAAGAGAAAATACATGCATTTAGCGGCCAGTTAATTAGGTATACCCTTCTAGTACCTGGTCAGACCCCCCATTCGCCAAGTATTATTCAGGGCATGGAATCTACAAGGTGATTCCACGCAGCTGCTGCAGATTGGACGCCAGGACATTCGTGCTGCAAAACAGTCCGCTCAAGTAAGCTGAACTCCCTGTCATGTTCCTGGAACCGTTCTAAGATAATACGTGCTTTGTGACGTGGCACATTATGCTCCTGGATGTATCCAGGGTCAGGGTAATCTGTAGACATGAAGTGATGCACCGGGTTAGCAAAAATGTTCAGATATGCTGTGGCAAAGGACCTGACGTCTGCCAGGAAAACCAAACCCACACTATTGCCAACATGCAGCAGTACTGTTGACACCAGGCAGGATGGGTCCATGGATTCACGCTGCAGACGTCAAATCCTGACTCTGCCATTAGCAACATGAATTGGGATTTGTCGGACAAGCAATATTTTTCTTCTCAACTGTCCAGTGTTTGCGACCGCATGCTGACTGGAGCCACTTCTTACTGTTTTCAGCTAATGGCAGTGAAACCCTGTGTTGTCGTCTGCCGCAATAGCCCTCCATGACAAGGGACTGACGAGCTGTGCTTCTGCACACCACTGCTGTACAACGCGCAATTACTTCCCTGTTTGTGGCCCGCATCTTAGGTTTGTTTTTTTTGCCACTATTTTTTTGCCATTCTCTTTTGACCACAGAATTGCCGCCAACTGGACTGTAGGATTGATCGAGTTTTGTGATCGGGGCATGTGCCTAATAAACTGGCCATTTAGTGTGTAGACATACACTATATGGACAAAAGTATTGGGCCACACCTCTTAATCATTGAATTCAGGTGTTTCATTCGGTCCCATTGCCACAGGTGTATTAAACTAGCCAGGCAGTATGCCTTTACAAACATTTGTGAAAAGAATGGGTCATTCTGAAGAGCTCACTGAATTCGAGCATGGTACTATAATAGGACACCGCCGTGAAATTTCTTCCCTCCCAGATATTCCACGATCAACTGTAAGTGATATTATTGCAAAGTGGAAGTGTTTAGGATCCACAGAAACTCAGCCACGAAGAGGCAGACCACATAAAGTTACAGAGCGGGGTCACCGAGTGCTGACGCTCTGCTGACTCAATAACTGAGTTCCAAACCTCCTCTGGCATTAATATCAGCACAAAAATTGTGCGCTGGGAGCTTCGTGGCATGGGTTTCCATGGTCGAGCAGCTGTATCCAACCCAATCACCAAGCACAATGCCAAGCGTCGGATGAAGTGGTGTAAATGCCAGGAGAATGTTTCCTGCCTCACTGCATTGTGCCAACTGTAAAGTTTGGTGGAGGAGGGATAATGCCCCTTAGGCCCCTTAGTTCCACTGAAGGGAAATGTTAATGCCTCAGCTTTAAAGACATTTTGGAAAATTCTTTGCTTCCAACTTTATGGAAAAGTTTGGGGAAGGCCCTTTTCTGTTCCAGCATGACTGTGCCCCAGTGCACAAAGCAAGGTCCATAAAGGCATGG
>JAOYSI010001675.1:0-16860 GCA_025775065.1 Hiodon alosoides | reverse complement strand
TCCAACATGTGGCAGAACCCACGCATTGTCGCAGCCATACATTAGATCTAGTTATTAGTTTTGGTGTTGATATTGAACAATCTTCCACTCAGTTAGGACCTTGTTAATGGCTGCCGTTCAATTGAGATGACTGGTGTAGATCCAATACCTTTTTACCTTGGACCTGGTAACTATGCTTTCTCCAAAAAGTCCTTCACCACCACCCAGTCATCCGGTGTGCAGGTCCAGGGCTTATTTTACCTGTTTGTGCTCACAGTCGAGAGCATGGGTTATTTGCTTACAACAACTTACCATCTTAGGGTCCACCAGGTTGTGATCGATCTGAGGTCCGGTTAAAACCTCAACTGGGGAGAGGCCTGACTACTGTTAGTGCAGCCTCTCATTCTGGTACCAGAGTTAGGGCTATGTCTAACCTCGTGTCTAGCATGCATTTTTAGTCAGTTTACATTTAAATATACCATTAGCTCTTTCCACTGCCCCGCCACTTTGGGGGTGTTAGGCACTATGATATCTCAGGTCTATCCCCACATCTGTGAGATGGCTTGGTCTCCGACTTCAGATATAACTCTGATACTTGCCATCTGCAGAAGTTCTCTGATGATACTGTTCACAATTGAGGAGTATCAAGGATGGGGAGTATAGGGGCCTGTTTGGAGGACTTTTTGGGATGGTGCGAGAGGAACTACCTGCATCTCAACATCACCAAGACGAAGGAGATGGTTGTGTATTTATGGAGGACTAGGGCCCCCCTCAAACCCAGTACAAGTACCTGGAAGTCCACTTGGACAACAGGCTGGAGTTGGCTGTAAACACCATGGCCCTGTACAAAAAGGGACAGAGCAGGCTCTACTTCCTGAGGCGGCTTCAGTCCTTTAATGAGGGCAACTCACTACTGCACACTTTCTACCAGTCAGTTGTCACTAGTGCCAACTTCTACGCTGTGGTGTGCTGGGGTGCCAGGATCAATGGCACCCTGGCACCCTGGAAGCCATGGACCATGGCACCCTGGAAGAGGTGACAGAAGCAAGGGCACTGTCCAAACTGCGGGCCATTATGGACAATTCCTCCCACCCTGGAGCTCCATAAGCACAAGGAGCGCTATCGGGCTTTCCTACCATCAGCCATCAGATTCTATAATACCTCACTGTGAGCCGGAACACTGGCAGTTATGTAGGAGCACCACTTAAACTTATTTTTTCTGAAACTGTACTGCCTGCACTGCACGGTTTGCACTGTTTTGTACTTGGGTACGTTTTTTAAGAATTTTGCACAGTACTGTATACTACATACTAATTAACAGGAATGGCTAAGAACGGATGTACTCTGTGAACAGAAAACGAGGGATCAATAAACCGAAATTACCAAATGTGCAAAAGGAAAACTAGGGAAAATAAAGAGCTAATAATGGGGAATTGTTCTGTGAGGCAGCACTTCTCCTGATTACTTTTTAACAATTGTAATGGGGAATCTAAAAGTCAGTGGGGAAATATGTATTATGGATATAATAAATTTCATATTTTTTAGGTGCACATATATTTTTGCAAGATTATGGGAATATTTACAATTTCCAATAAAAATGATAATCCATTTTATTTATCACATTAAATATTCTTTGGAAATCTCTAAATTATTCACAGGACCAGCTATCATTTAGTTCATTTAGCGATATTGTATTGTTAAGCATTTTAAGCTTTCTCCTTCTCTCAAAAAGCACCCTAATTCCAAAAAACACAAAAAAGAATTATTAGGAATACACAGCAAAACATAATTTTAGAATACAGAGAAGTAAATGAATATGGTCATGTGTCTGCTGCTTGGTAACATCGTGTTTGTTTGTGCAACATCCATTGGCATGAGACTCACATGATTTTGTTCCAATTTGATTTAAAGCAATAATCTAATATATGAAGTAATGAGCTCTGGACGCAGACTGTCTGTTTCCAATCTACTTCTACAGCCACCATTATATGGCCAGTGATAGCAAATCAAGCCACTGAAGTTGTTGGAGTGTTTTTTTCTTTCTTTAACATGTTATCCACCAAAAAAAGGGTATAGTGCACTCAGCTAATTAGCCTGAAATTTGTTGAATTTGGTAAAACAGTGAAAGCAGGAAGTCTGGGACTTCCAGAGAGAAAAATCAAAGAAACCTGGAACTTTCATGTGCTTTTGTAGAGGTCTGGATTTTTGTATACTTGTTGTTGTATATTTTGTTTGACACATGTCACGTGATGTGGGCCACCCCGTGTATGCTCATGATCACCCGGACCTGCTAATTAGCTGAAAGTATTTATATCAATAATTTATTCCTAGTAATTCATAAAATAAATAAATGGTACTACTCACAGTAATGTCTTTCTCTCCTGATTTTCGGGTTAAGCTCAGAGCATCCTCCCAGCAATCAAGAACCCTCCACTCCACAGATTTCTGCTCCCCTCCAAACTAAGTATAAGTTAAGTTACATACAACAAAACAGAGTAGTAATCTCGCTGCATGCAATCCACGAAAGAACACCTCCCCTGGCCTTTTACTCGCTGTTAGTTTGTACACCAAATCACTCTACTAAACACTTTATGGGTGGAATTTCAACAGAAGATACAGTAAGAAAGGGAAGTTAGTGAGTTGGCTCACCAGGATTAGCTGAACTGCAGCAAAACCAATAAAAATATCTTTGTCCTTTACTCAATTGTCAATTGATCCGAACCCCTAGAAGTGACGTTGACACATTTTCAGGACATATAAACACAGGTAAGTGATTTTGAGCCCTTCACGCCAAGCCCACACTGCGTAGACAAAAGCAACTCGCCACTGCTGCAGAGGTGTCAAAATTCCACAGTGCACAAAGCTTTTTGTGTTTTTGTTTCTTACCACTTTTCTCTAATGGCCATGCTCTGTTGAAAGAAGCAAAAAGCACTGAAATGAAACTATTTAGAAGGAATGTTTTTCCTGCGGCACAAGAACAAGATATTACCAGCAAAAGTGATTAAGTTAAGAAGAAAACACATTGGTATATTTTATAGAATTTAACCACAATAAAAACAAAAATCGCGTATAACCTTTGAGACCTCTGACTGCCATCATTAATTAAGTAGGCCAATCTTCTTACTCCCCGAGAAGCCCCTTATTCACAAACACACAGCCTCTCCCCAACAACACTATGATCAGCTGACCAAATAAAATGACTCCATAACTGGATAATTGTGAAAAAGGACAGTGCTTTCAATGAAATCCCTTCTTTAATTCATGTAAACAGAAGCATTGAGATTGGTTCCTTGTAGGTCAATTACTGCTAACTGAAATGTCAAGTAAGCACCAAGGAATTTCTATGGTATGTGCAAAATAGTCACTATGAGAATAAAAGTCGTGTGTGTCTGTTGTTTAAAGGGAGAACAGTGCACCACAATAAACAATTAAATATATTCTCCATGCAGAAGAGGAAAATTAGGACCGGGAAAGACTGTTACTGACTGGTAAAATGTTTAGATTTTTCAGCCACGAGTCATGAGACTTTCAAATGAAATAAGATAAACTGTTTACTTGTTATTTATTTGCTTTGATACTATGAAAAATTAACTAAATGTCAAATGTTCTAATGTAAACAGATTTTTCAGTATTTAACTTGTTTTTAAAATATAAATATATACATTTACAACCTTTTTGGGGTGTGGTTTCCCTCATGCGGAAGTGTGAAACAAGGAGTGGCTTGAAGTCAGAACTGTATATAAGTGGCTAATTTGCGATTGCTTTATATTTCCCTGAAGTGAATATCCGGAGTGCTTTTGAGAACGACAATCAGGTAAACTCCGAATTTCTCGCTTCTTTTTATTATGTGCAATAAAACTTTTAACGCTATTAAATGTCTTTAAATAATTTAATTTGAACAACATGAAACTAGGCTCTAGTCTATACCTGAATTATTTTGTCAAGGACAATGTTATGCTAAAGGCAGCAATTTTAAATACTGTTGAATATTTTATTTAAGCATAAATTGCAAACAAGCAGTGTAAAATATTTTTCCATCTTTTCAGGAACTATGTAGTCATTAATATTTGAAAACGAAGAATCCAAATAATAGTCTTGATTCTCCTCATAAAACAAACAAAAAAAAAATTCCAAAAAAATCCAACTGGAATAAAATAACTAAATTTCATCAAATAGTTTCCTATTTGCAGTTACATTGTATCGTCGTAATTTTACTGAAGCTTGTCTTTCTATTTCATTACTGATATATCAAACACATGTATACCTGAAATCTACACCAGGATAAGTATGTAACACTTAACTTAAATTTTAATACTTATTTGTAAACATTGATACTCCATTTTTCTTTAGCCGTCTATTTTTATAAAGAGAGAAAGCAAAGTCTGACTTGTTAAATATTTTTCTTTCAAAAAGTGTAAAAAAAAAAAAGTATGATATGATGGAAATGTGGTTTAAATGTTAAAATGTTTGAATAGTGTATTATCTAGGACTCCAGCACTTGATTGGCTAGATCTCGTTATTGTAAGGTTTTCAGTTTCAGTTACTGATTCTGCTTGAATTTCCGCATCCTTAATCATATTCCTTAATAATAACAATAATATTGCTGAGTTTGTTATGTTTCGAATTTTAGAATGTTTCAATTGTTGCAGTACATGTAACCGTTCTTAGGGACTACTTTATATGACTGAAATAAATTTACTGTAATATCATTAAAACTATGTTAAATTACGTTTCTTGTGATCTAAATGCAAAAAATAACTTATAATCAGTTTTTATGAAAGCAAGCCGCATTCAAGTCATTGCGATTATTGGCACTGCTATAATAGTGGCGGCACATCAATTTGCACGTCTTACTGCTTTATTAAAAACCGAATGTTAGTCCTTTTAAAGTAGTCACGTTAAAAAGTTTCTTCAACTTTCAGGTGTTTTTTCTTATTACTCCAGTTTGTTTATATACACTGCACTGGTGTTCGGAAGATTTTAATGAAGCACAGTGCCTTTAAAACTTAGAACGTTGCATAAAAACATATTGGAGTACAAAGGGAACAAAGAAAACAATGTTGATTTATAATACAATACAGATTTGGTCCCGCGTTATTTTATGCTGTAATCCTGGAAAACTCTTTTATTAGCCTTTCCAATCCTTTCTTTCCTCAAGCCAGCATTGCTGGCTATTTTAAAGAGCCTGGAATTGTTGGCACCTGAGTGTGATTACCATTAGATGGACCACACTCAGGTGCACAACAAGGTCCAATTAGAGGGTGTGGCCCTCCCTCTCGACATTGTCCAGCTTGGGAGGGAGTGGCTGCCAGCTGCGTGCCACATATGCCTATAACTTTAACACTGCAAACCTGTGCAATGGTAGAGAATTCAAAGCTGTATCTGAAATTTGTATCCCTTTATATGGGTTTTGAGTTAAGATTTTTTCAAAATATTAACATTGATTCTGTTTTCTCTCTTTTTAATTGCAGATTAAATGGATGTAAGTACCTACATTTAAATATTAAAAATAAATTGTAGGCTCACAAGGGGTTCAACCAGTAAAGGAGCCCTTTTCTGCAGTTACTATTGTCTGTGACTCGTCCAAAGAATTTGCAGAATTTGCAGATCAATACTTCTAATTTTATTACTTCTACAAAATATGCCTGTAAACTATTTCATGACCCATTAAATATATACGTTTGGGTGATGACATTCTTCAGCAGAATAACCTCTGGCCAGGACAGAATCCTTATTCTGGGGGGGCAGTGTGGCCTGGACAACCTAGCCAACCTTCCTGGCCTGGACAACAACCAGGCCAACTTAGCCCACTGTCTAGTCCTGGACAGCCCAACCCACCACCTGTCCCAGGCTGGCCTGGAAACCCAGGACAACCCGGCTGGCCTGGTCAGCCTGGAGGGCAGCCCAACCATCCTGGTCAACCAGGCTGGCCTGGTCAGAATCCTGTCTCTCCAGCTCAACAATTTCCTTTTACACCTGCTGGACCACTGGTGAGAAACATTGTCCCTTCTTAAAACACACACAACAATAAACAAATTGCAAATGACATATTTCTCATCACCTTCCTATGATGATGCTAGCAAACATTTTTATATAGAAATGCATTTTTAACTTTTAAAGCAATGCTTATTTACAATAATCTTTACTAATATTATAAAAATCTTTAGGGGAAAAAACATCTAAATCAAAAGGCGCCACCAACTTCTATATGAAAATAAGATTTGATCAAATCATTAAGACATAACGTTATTACATTAAAACCAAAATCCTTAACTTATTATCAATATTCCTCAAATACAGTATATGACACATTGGTCAAAATTTGTGTAGTTGTTTCATTTCATTCTGCTACTTATTTATACATTGTTCCATACCTTCCCATACATTAGTGCTATAATAGTGGTGGCACATCGCTTTGCACGTCTTACTGCTTTATTAAAAACCGAATGTTAGTCCTTTTAAAGTAGTCACGTTAAAAAGTTTCTTCAACTTTCAGGTGTTTTTTCTTATTACTCCAGTTTGTTTATATACACTGCGCTGGTGTTCGGAAGACAGGCTGATTTTAATGAAGCACAGTGCCTTTAAAACTTCAATAGCTGAACGTAACATCACAGATGGGCTCGTAGAACGTTGCATAAAAACATATTGGAGTACAAAGGGAACAAAGAAAACAATGTTGATTTATAATACAATACAGATTTCCACACTTCCTATTGTCATAATACACTTTAACATAACACTGACACAGTTGTGAACATTTAACAAAACATGAAACACGTGAAAATCTTAATTAAAGTTCATTAAAACTCCAGCAATTTGGAACACGCGGGCTAGGAAAAAGCGTTACAATCAAAAAATATATTTACCATTTTTTCCCTGACAGACAGTTCCATATATTATTAACCTTCCTAGAGGAGTCTATGACAAGCTTTTGATAACCATCAATGGAAAGGTCAAGCCAAATGCCAACAAGTGAGTACACCTTCACAAATTATTTGGTACATCTGCAAATGCTATTCCACAGTAGTAATTAGGCTATAAAATATGTCAGTGGCTCGATAGACAAAACTTGTTTTACTGTCATTATGGCTAATCAGCTTGTGGTTACTTTGCTTGCTACACAACAGTGTTGTTTAATTTAATGATGTGTGTGCTTGTAAACATCATATTCCAGATTTACAGTCAATTTCCTCCGGGGCCTTGATATTGCACTGCACTTCAACCCCCGCTTCAACGAGAGTGGCAGACCAGTGATTGTGAGAAACCACAAAGTGGGAGACAGGTGGGGCAAAGAGGAGAGGGACATTCAAACACCCTTCCCCTTCAACAAGGGCAAACCCTTTGAGGTGAGGATCTCTTCATCTTGGACAGTGTTTTTAACTTACAGACATGTGTTTTGATTCCTGAGAGTTATGATAGTTGCTGTGTATACCTATAGTTATAGACATTTAATTGAACCCGTTAACGCCTACATCACATAAATGTGATGCAGTTTCTGCAGGATAACATCACGTATCCATTGCCACAGCACCAAAAGGCAAGGACAATCGTGTTTGGTACAGCTTCTGATTGTGTTATTTAATGCCATTAATAAACCAACATAACTTTCAAAACGGTTAAGTGGTTAATTAATTCAACCACATGATGTTTATTGCAACATATTTGAAATCGGAATATCTGATTTGTCCTTCATTTGGGAAAACATGTGAAAGCAATGGTAGGTTTGAATTTCATACCTACGTTTTGAGTGTCATTTTGTGCTTTTGCGTCACAAATGAATTCGAAGCATTCTCTGTAATCACACGCCAAAAAAACTCACGCTGTAGGGCCATTCGGTGAATTCAGAACCTATGCATCAAAAGGTTAAGGCATGATTTAAATTACATTTAATATCGATTTCTATAAAACAGCAAACTGGATTATTTTTCAGTGGTATTTTTAACAGAATAGTTTAATTGTAGTATTTTTGCATTACCCTTTAGTAATTCCTTAATAATAAATGTCTGTTTCCAAACATTTCAACTATTTTACCACGTAACCGCCAATTGTTACTGCCGTGTAATGAATTTAATGTTAGTATACAACAAATTTGTATGTAGTTACTCCGATTTTTGCTAGACAATGGAAATTCAAATTAAAAGTAGAAAAGATATGCAAGTGGAAAATGTATTTAAAAACACGAAGGACATTGGACACTACACACAACTATAACTTTTAAGCGTAATCTATTACACTGGTTTCCATCAGGTTTAGGCTATTCCTGCCCTGGAGGCCTGACATTGTAATGGCTTTCAGTCATTAATTAAAACTTAATTTTTTAAACTCCTGAACTCATGCCTTTGAAGACTGAAATTCTTCACCCTTGTTCAAGTTTGCAATGTTATGCATACAAAAACTGCCTTATTATTTATGTATCTTATTTTATGTATGTTATTTCAGATGAAGATCCTTTGTACTTATAATGACTTCAAGGTTGCAGTCAACAACACACAGATACTGGAGTTTAAGCATCGCATTCAAGAACTTAATACAATCAACCGGGTTGACATCTGTGATGACATCGCCCTCACATCCATCAATGTAGACACTCTCCCCTGAATCCTGCCCCCCTCCCCAGTAAGCATGCCATACTAGTTTCTCATCGTTCCCTTCATTTTATGAGATTATTTCACTATGGATATTTATTTTTGCATTCCTTTACATTTTTGAAGTCCCTTTATACATTGTTATTCGTGGAGTTTTACATACAGTCTTTATTCAATAAAGCTGTATCACTTTATTGATTCAGGTTTAGTGCCAATTACAGCAGTGTTCTTCCCCTGTTTTGGACCTACCATCCACTGGTCGCTATAAAAATGTGTTTGCCATACTTACAAATGTTTTTTGTTTTAATATATGATTTCCATCAATTCTAAATTGTTTCTGCTACAATTCAGTCCAATATAAAGTAGTCGGTTGTCACCAAACCAACCAATGTTTACTTAATTTACATTTGTACAACCGATGGCTGGTATTCTGATGCAACCAATGAGGTGGATTTACATATTTACATATTCCCCATATGTTTGCATTAGCTGCATCCAAATTACTTATTGTACCTTGTGTGACCCTCTATTATAAATAATTTGAAAGTTATTGATACATTTAACCACAGCAAATCCTTATAATAAGGGCACCATCCAGGATGAACAAATAAATACATTATGAATGCTTTGTGGTATGTGCTTTTCAAAATAGCTATCTGATAGGACCCAAAGTTTTTAAAATAAATAATTGTTTTGAGTTTAATTCGGAAGCAAAGTTTGAGTTAGAGACAGACAGAGAGAGAGAGAGAAAAAAAAACCAATATAACCACAGCTGTATGATTACCTTTTTTACACTTACAAAGAAACTCATTTTACAACAAAATTATTACTAATTTTTCACACATTGAAACAAACAAATACTGAGCTGTTGAGCTACTTTCTGCAATTTATCTTTTATTACATTTAAATGTACTTTATTTTATTATTTAATTGTTGATAAGAACTGTGACCTTTTGATGAATTAATCTTCTGTAGGCTCTTATATAGACTCAGCATCTATAATAAATAAATAAATAAATAATAACTAAGTTAGTTTTAATGATTAACATTTTAATTTTTAAGAGTTTCACACAAACAGGGCTGGACAAGTCAGTATTATGTACCCCTACCAAAATTTGGTTGAGTAATAATAATTAATTAAAAAACTGACTGTATTTTCTGAAGCCAGGATTACTGGCTGCATTATTGATTTTAAGCATTAGTATAAAATTCTGCTGTGCACTGCAGGGCATAGTCCCATGCAGTGTGGAAAAAAATGTAGTTATTTTGTCCGCCCAGGTCAGCTATCAACATATGAGCTTTTGAACAACTCAAACGTTATACTTAAAATTACTTTTAAAATTCATGCATGACTTAAACTAATCAACATAATTTCAGATTAAGTTAAAGCAGACTGCAATATTATATTTACCCTTTTGCTTTTTCTCCTTAATTTTATGTCTCCCAATTCTGTCTCCACTGTATTTCAGCAAGTTCCTCATCCTAATCTCTGTGCCTGATCAAATGGCTATTTCAATCCATCAAATAGGAAATATGTGTAAAACTAATTCTACAATGAGTAGAATAATATGTTCATACAATATATGAAAACAGTTCAATATAAATAATAATAATAATAATAATAATAATAAATGTAATTATTATAATAATAATAAAGAAGTTCAGAAGGGATACCGCCACTGCCAAGGGATTTGCCCTTTTCAAGTCTTGTAGCTTCTCCCGTAGCTCAGTTAATTTTATAGGTACACCAAGGGAATTCTAAAAGTGAGAGAAGCAGCAGTTGAAGTGTTTGGTGGAAATTGGAATAGTGTTCGTTGCTGAATATCAGAATTGTATGTGACATACACTAAATAAAGAGTTAATCTGCACAGAATCTGTCATAAATGCCCCCTGTGAAGATTTATTAGCAGGGATTTCTGCAAAATGTTTGTTGTTGTATTTTATTGTGTTTGTTTAGTTTTTGTCTATAACTATATGCAAGGTGTGATATGCAGCAGTGATCACGCCGATAAAATGTTTTAAAAAAAATGTTGCCTTTTGTTTGGTTCCCGCCAATGCAGAGACAACAAAACAAGAAACCAAAACAAATCAGACACAGTCTCTATATTTAAAGCAAGATTAAAGACACATCTATTTAAACTAGCATATAGTCAATAGGGGGACTCTGACAGCGAAGGGACTGTGGCTATTAGACATTTTTTGGTGATAAGAACCATTCCTGTTGTTGCTCCATCATTGGTGCCCCCCCCAGTTGGCTGGGTTCTGCCTTTGGTGGGGCGGGGTGGGTTCAGACCACCTTCATAGCCATGTGTTGTTTCCGGCACTCACCGTCCAATGCAGGGACAACAAAACAAGAAACCAAAACAATTCCGCCTGTGTCTCTCGCAGGACCGCCAGACTATACACAGAAATATTTTTTAAAAACCTGAAATGAAGAAAATTCGTGGGCACTACTGTGTCTCCCCGGTTTTTTCCCCGTTACGGTTCGGCATTTCTTTTCTGTCCTCGGCTCCGTCTTTTTTCTTTTCACCGTCTTTCCACAGTTCTCTACAGCAATGATTGGGAGCAGCATTGCGCCATCTACGGCCCCTTCTGAAACAGCCCGGAAAACCAATTTGTTGGCAGAGGGGCACAGGCAGGGGTGAAAACACATCCACAACCTCCAGCTCCAACCTCTGTTCTTCCCCCTTTAGGACGGCAGATAGCTGGTTACCTAGGGAAACCGGGAGAGACTGGAAAGCATTAACCATCTGGTTCATCAGTCCCAGGGGTTACCAGGAGAACAGGGTCTGCGGTCCTCCACGTTAGGAGCTCTGTTAGATGGAACCACCTCATAGTCAAAAGCCCCTATATGCCGTGTGACCTCGAAGGGTCCTTGCCACTGCTGCAGTAATTTGGACATGGAGGTGAGGAGGCAGCCCAGTGTGTGCAATTTTGCTCGGAGGTCCAAACATACTGAATCAGGTTCTTGCTGGGGCTTGGACCTTCCTCCCAAGTTTCTTTAATAAGGACCAGTTGCCGACCATACAGCAGTTTAAACAGGGATAATCTGGTGGAGGTTTGGGGAACCTCCCGCACTATAAACAACAGGGGATCAATCACTCGGTCATGTGGGGTTCGAAATTCTGAAAATTGAATCTCCTTAATAGTGGAGACTAAGTCTTCCAAAGACTGACGCAATGTTTCGTTCAGAGCACCGGTGTTTAATGTCAGCTGACAAAAGTCTCCCCTCCCAGTGAGTGAGACCCCCGAAGAAGGGTATACAGAATTATGGCAAGCAAAGCTTCAACCACAGTCACACAATGGCGTTTGACCTCTTCTTTGCAAACATTGTTATCTACTTCTATTTGACATCTGATTAGGAAGCAGGGGTCGTACTGACATCTGTTTGTGACATGTCACATTTGGTTGCGGCCTTTCAGCATTTGAGCAGGATTATGCACCATAATACACCCTTTCTAGTACTACTGTGTATTATACTGTGAATTACATTATTCATGCAAATGAACTTTGACAACATGTGCCAGTTTGGACCGGAAGTGCTTATGGTGTCCCTCTGGACCCTATAGGCTTCCCTTGTTGCACAATGTGAGACAGACATTTTATATTATATACTTAGCCCCCAATTTTTTTCCACATTTTGTTGTCTCAGATTCAGAATTAATGTCAACTCAAAAGACAAATTCCAAAAGCTTTCAACAATTTATAAAAATTAAAAACTTAAATTATTATATTAAAAAAGCATTCATGCAAGATACTACCTCAAATTCACACAATTTATTGATGGACTGGTCTGTTGAGACTAAAGTGGCTTCTTGGCCTGAACGCTAAGTGGTATGAGTAACATAAATCAAACACTGCACACCAGCCAGGTAACACGATCCCCACGGTAAAGTATGGCGGTGGTAGAATGGGGATGCTTTTCAGCAGCAGGGACTGGAAATCTTGTCAGGATTTATGGAAGGATGAATGGCACACACTACAGAAAAAACCTGTGCCCCTCTGCCAAAAAACTGTGGAGGACGTTTCAACCGGACAATGATCCAAAGCACACTACCACTGGAGTGTCTTAAAATGAAGAAAATAGATGTCCTTGAGCGGCCCAAACAACAGCCGAATTAAAACAATTAACTGCAACATGCAAGGATTCACAACGATAGATTTTTCTTTGCAACAGCAGGCTCTATTTTTTTCTAAAATTGACAAATAACAGGAGCAAATTACAATCTATTAATTAATCAGAGAAAATCACCATGTTATCAAACAAATGTATAAATTGTATTATTAACCTAAAAAACACATAATCACATAATCACATAATTTAAGAACAATAATATAACCAAATAAATGTTATGTATATTTATTCATGCCATTTCTTTTATTCCTGATTGAATGATGCCTTAAGTGTGAAAGGCTAGTTTGAGCTCTGGGCCTGCATTTCTTGACCTGGAGATAGCAGGAGTATTTTTGTGACAGCCAGACGAAAGTCATTGTGTACTTCTAGCTTGTTGCATGCCTTTTCATTTGGCGGTTCCCTGCTAAAAGCAGTCGCCAACAGATATGTTGTGGCAAACGGCAGGATGAGTCTGGTTGTGGCATGGTGCGATGCCGGGTCTTTTCATGTGCTATAACCCAAACAATTCAGGGAGTCGCATGCTGGTGGCTAACGCTGTGCTATGCTGTCGTTTTTACGTAATTGACTATTTACATCACCTGTCTCCCCTCACTCCATCTCCCCTCACTCCTCTTCTTTCTCTTCTCTGCCCACTAAGAACAGCCATGTACCCTCTGCTGTCACTAACTCCCTCTTGTGCTGTTATTTTTATTCCTGTTCAGATTTGGAGCCTGGATCCTTCTAGCGCTACTTTTGAAATTCCTGTGGTAATCTCGCATAGGTCTCTCAAACTAAATAGATACAGCCTACATAGCAATATTAATTATTTAATAAAGATTTAGGCCAGAACATTATATCCAGCTTCTACTTCAGTTCTAACCCAGCACAGATTGTTTAAGATGGCGCTTCTCAATGTTAGGTCCTTTTCTATCAAAACACTTGTTTTAAAAGATTTTATTTCTTCTACTGATTTAGATTTTATGTTTTTAACAGAATCCTGGTTACGTCCCGGTGATCACACTCATCTTGCTGAATTGTGCCATCCAGATTATGATTGCTTGAGCCGCCCTAGGGATTGTGGTCGTGGTGGTGGTCTTGTTGCTATCTATAGGAAGCACTTGAAATGTAACCTCACAGCTTGCAATGATTTTTCTTCCTTTGATGAGCTCATGTTTAAACTTGGTGCCCCACTCCCGGTCATATTTGCAATTATTTATTGCTCTCCTAAACCAGCTGGCTCCTTCTTGTCGAACCTCCCTGAATTTTTATCCAGTCTTGTTTTAAATTATGATAGAATTGTTATTTGTGGTGGTTTTAATATTCATGTTGATTAGTCTTCTAATGCCCTTGCTACTGATTTTTAAAATATCACTAACTCTTTTAACCTCCAACAACATGTATCTGGCCAAACCCATTCCCTTGGCGACACTTTAGACCTAGTCTTTAGTCTGGGTTTGAAAATACCATCTGTGGAAATCCAGGACATGTTTGTATCTGATTACCTATGCATTGTTTTTAACTGTGAATTACAGGCTGCTAGTATACGCATAATGAGTATAGTGCCTCTAAATTTTGTACACTTTTCAATTCTCTTGGCAATGTGTTTCCTGATTCCTCTGACATCAAAATTGTTTTAATTACCTTTGTTCTTCAACCTTAGATCTCATAGCTCCTCTGAAATATAGATAAAATTCAAAGATTAGAAAACAGCTGTGGTATTATGATAGAACTCGAAGCTGTAAAAGGAAATGCAGAAGAGCAGAACGCAAATGGAAGAAATCAGGTCTCCAGGTCCACTTTGTGGCTATGGAAGAGTTTTTACACCTTTATAATGGTATGGTGAAAGATACAAGAACATGCCATTTTCTGCACTTATTTCTGCCCATCAGCCCACCCACAGATTCCTAGTCAAGACTGTCAACCAGTTAGTTAACCCAGCCTCTTCTTGTGCCTCTGATTTTGAAGCTGATTGTGAAAAGTTTTTATTGCACTTTGCTGGAAAGGTGGAGTTATTAAGATCTGGTATTATGCCCAATCCTGCCTTTTTAGATGTGTATCACCCACTCAGGGATTCTTTGAGCAAATTTTCTGCTGTTACCCTGCCTGAACTAACAGAAATGATGTCTCCTATGAGAGTATCCTCCAGCACTCTTGACATAATTCCAACTAGGTTTTTATTCTAAGTTATGGATTGTATTGCGCCCCATTTTCTATCTATCGTGAACAGCTCGCTCTCTACTGTCTTGTCCCAGATTACATTAAAACTGCTTGTGTTCAACCAGTCCTAAAAACACTGGACTTGATCCTAAATAATGATCGTCTGATCTCTAAACTACCTTTTATTTCCAAGGTTCTCAAAAAAATTGTATCTAAGCACCTTCGAAAAGTTTCAATGTGGTTTTTGTCAGTACCACAGCACTAAGACAGCCCTTATCAAAGTCACTAATGACCTTTTAATGAATGCCGACGCAGACATCTATTGGCAACATGTCTCAATATATCAAGCCCGTTGCAAGAAATCTTGGTGTCCTGCAATTTATGTTTTTAGAAACATGTCACTAAGCTAGTCCAATCATGTTTTTATCACCAAAAATTCAATCAACTTTAAATCTTAGTGATGCAGAAACTGTTGTACATGCTTTCATCTCCTTATTGTAACAGCCTGTTCCTTTGTCTAAGTGATGTGCTCTATAAATAAAGTTATTATTATTATTATTAATAAGGAGAAAAAAGACTGACAATGTCAAAGACAGAAATACAGTCCATAAACCAGCTCTTCAACTGGGCCACTATTGAATTTGAAAAAGGCTGCCCCACCTTTTTACATTTACTCTTAATAATTAAGACAATGTGCAGTTTTGTAAACTAGAAAAGATAAAACATACACTTAATGGGTCTACTAATAGTTTATTCGATTTGGCAATCTTTATTGCTGTTTTCGAGAGCTGATCCTTCCCTTAATCAATTTGATATACGGATTGTGTTAGGTTTTTGTTTTTTTGGTATGTTTGGTATTTTTGGTGCTTGTTTTGCATGTAGGATTTGGGGAGAGTTATAAAATTTTATTAATTTCATAATAATTACAGAACTGGATTGTGGGGAATTTTATTCCAAAAATTATTTTCAAAATTATTAAATTTTATTTTCAATAAAAAGATGTTAAATAAATATATTCAAAAAAAAAAGTTCTGGATACACCTAAAAAAGATTTCAACGCAGAAAGATCTTAGAATATTAATTCAGTCATTCATTTATCATAGCACACAAGCCTTAGGCAGTGGGAGGAAAACCGGAGCACACAGGCGAAAACACAAAGAACTTGCAAAGACTGGGACCCGAGACAGATTGGAAACCAGGACCCTGTAAGCGTAGAATGCTCATCACACATACAAGTGTTCTCAGAGTACAATGGGTTACTGTCTCAAACTGAGACAAAACTGAAAACGTATGGCTCAGGTCCAATAGTTATCCAGAAAGTGAGAGTAAATCTTCAATCCTCAATCTTTTGAAGCCCGTGTAAAAAAGTTAGAAATAATACCAATTTTACTAAGGCAAACCTAGTTGAGAGGAAACGTCTCAGTATTGTAATATGATGTGACTGATGAGGGTTTGGGTCTATTCCTTTGGCTCCTAATCTAGCAAGGCACAGTAGTGTTAAGATGTAGTTTGTGTATTTACACATGAGATTTACCTTGCATGTTAAAAAAACAAGGAACATTCTCATTAAAGCATCCAATTACATAAGGGGATTAAGTCACCCAGAGGACCAGTAAAGTCATTTCACTCAGTTTTATACGTTAGGGATCGTTCACCTCCAGAGACCACCGAATGCCTTTTGCAAGGTATACAAAAAAACAGAGGAATATGAGCGCACATCAATTATTTTCATCAATTAAAGGTCATATGAAACAACAATCCTTATGGAAAAGTAGCCTAAAATAGAATATGAAAAGTGCCAGGGATAGTCATCCTGTGTTTTTATTATATGCAAAACAGACTCTCCAACAAATTAAGAAGCAGCCAATCATACCGTGAATGCATCCAAAGGCATTAAGTAAACACTCAGACTACAAAAACAGACAGTTGAAATTCTTGGCAGTACAGAGCTTTTGAAAGCATTGTAAGTAAACAACTATTCTTTGGTATAATAGACTTATGGAGCAGTATAAAGAGGAACTTCTG